>PVJS01060296.1:0-11280 GCA_004027185.1 Glis glis
TCTATTCATTTTAGTAGCCAGTTTTTGTTGTTTATTTTTTGGTGTAAAGTTTGAGTTTCTTTTTTTTGCGGTACTGGGGATTGAACCCAGGGGTATTCTATCTCCAAGCTACACCCCCAGCCCCATTTTTTTTTTGCGGTACCAGGGATTGAACGCAGGGGCGTTCTACCTCCGCGCTACGCCCCCGGCCCTATTTTTTATACTTTTATTTTGAAACCGGGTCTCATGAAGTTGCGGAGGGCCTCACTAAGTAGAGAGGGAGAGAGAGACAGGGGAGAGAGAGAGAGAGAGAGAAAGAGAGAGAGCTGAGGCTGGCCGCGAACCCGGATCCTCTGGTCTCCGCCTCCCAAAGTACTGGGATTACAAGCGTGCGCCACCACGCCCGGCAGGCAGTGTGTTTTTAACTTGAGTATATCAGACTTCTGCAGAAAGTTCATTTTTTTTTTTTTTTTTGCCCTTTAGTTTTGTCTTCACTAGCTTGGCTCTTCCCTTGCGGATCCTGTTCACTGTTGCTTAGTAAATATAGCTGGTGTTTCAAGGCTGAGTGAGATGGCTGATATCTAGGAGGCATCTTCCTGACATCATGAAATCACTTTCCTTGTTTTTGGTTATTATCTGCTGAGATTTATGTGTTCTTTGGGCACAGCCGAAGGACCACAATGACAGTGTGTGGTGTTACATCTTCCTCCCAAAGTAACAGTTTTGAAAAGGCGGCTTTAGACAGAGTTCCTAAGGCTTAGGTTCACTATTTCATTTCCCATGGAAGTACCGCAATAACAAAAGAGCCTGTTTAAGTTTCAGACCCCACCGCCAATAGAAACTATTCCAAAATGATGGAATTTCTCATTCCCACCAACTCCTAGTCTAAAATCTCCAACTGCAGATTCTACAATGAAATCTAATCAAAGTATGAATAAGCACTCTGGATTTTAGGGTCTTTCTTCCACCTGCTTTAAACATTTTAGTTTTCCTTTTCAACTCCCCTTAGTTGAAGAATGCAGCTACAGAAAACAAGGGAGTCACTCAGGAAAAGATGCGCTTTCTTGAAGCCAGAATTCCAGCCTCTGATTTCACTACCATCCACACACGCTGAGCTTTCTCTTCCGAAGGATTTCGTTCTGAATGTTTGTAGTTTTAAAGACATTTTCTGTAGCTCATTTTAAAGCCGGTAACAAGCCGGGCATGGTGGCGCACGCTTGTAATCCCAGTACTCGGGAGGCTGAGACAGGAGGATCACAGGTTCGCGGTCAGCTTCAGCAACTTAGTGAGGCCCTCTGCAACTTAGTGAGACCCTGTTTCAAAATAAAAAATAAAATAGGACTGGGGGTATAGCTCAGAGGTAGAATGCCCCTGGGTTCAATCCCCAGTACCGCAATAAATAAATAAATAAATAAATAAATAAATAAAGCTGGTAATAGTAATATCTACCAAAAAAAGGAAGCTAGACTTTCTTTTCTTTTAATCCACGAAAAAATGCTATTCATTTCAAATGTAGTTCTTTCACCATCAAAATATATGCCCCTTATATGAAATCAAGGGAAAGTTAAGTTGATGAATGGCCTGTATCGCTTGTCATTACTATTCCATTACTGCTCTGTTGTTTACATTAAATCTGGAGAAAAATATTTACTTTAAAGTGAGAATGAAGAGGATTTATTGCATTGATCTCCTCTAACACATGGCTAAATTCCATATCCTACCCACTTGGCTCAACAATCCTGGGTTTATAGCTTTGCCCTTAAGACCCTTTCTCTGGCCCCTACTTCCTTAACTATCTAGCCTCCCCTTCGGATTTAGTCACAATCCTTCATTTATTTTCTCTGAACTCATTCCAACTGCTTCTTATGTCTCACAAATTAATTAGAAGAAATTAAAATTCTTTCGATAAAAGAAAAATAAATGATGACCTATCCAGAGTAGAAGTTACTCTTAATACATGTTATCCAACTTTAAAAAATGACCTACCAGCTGCTTTCTGAAGTATGCACATATACCTTATCTTTTGTGATCCTAGCAATAATTTGTGGGATGTTGAGATGTATCAGATATATTCCACTTGATTTCTCCCAATTCTATTTCTGCTGTTTTCCCAGCTGCTCTGTGTTCCCAGGGCTTCCTAGCACCTGGCTACCCAGGCTTGGCCCTCGGGAGGCACTAGGCCATCTAGGGCTCCTACTCTGCTGTCTCTCCTCCAGGACTCTAGGTCTCAGAGGACTCTTTCCACTGCTTGTCCCTTTTATCCAGGAGTGGTACAAATTTCCTAGTAGCAATTGCTTGGGGATGTCTCAGCATCCTTTCAATCTCCCCACCCTTTGTAAGTAGTCCGTATGCATCTTCGTTTGAACCATCTAGAGTGACTTGTAGTCTCTCTTCATGCATTGACCCACAAGGCTGAGCATCTTACATCAGCCATGAATGTTGTGGATGGAAAATTGAAGCACAGAGAAGGGAAGGATTTATCTTAAGTCATGCAGGAAGTGCAGGCTGGGGCAAAGCCGAGAAGCCAAGTCTTTGTGGGATGAGTTAATGCTCACTGATCTCAGCCAGCTGGGCGGCAACCTCATTGCACCCCGTACTCTACAGTGGGCAAAGATTCTAGAATAGGAAAAAAGGACTGTGGTTGGATACCCAACATACACTCACCCTCTTTAGCTTGGCTTCATGTGTCATTGATAAAAGTAGGAACACGTATTTGATCTCGCTTCTGCACCCAGATGTGTCTGGATAGGCTTTGAGTGTGGACCTGAGGCCTGTGAAGCAGTGGACACAGGTAGAGGAGCAACGTTTTTATCAGGCTTCTGATCAAGTGTCTTTTCCCTGGAGACTTTGTTCCCAAGCATTGCAGATGCAGACCAACAGCTCGCAGCAACAGTGGCCTTCCAGCAGGACAGGCCTGGTACAGTCGAGGATCTGTGCATGCTGCTTCTGGGCCTGCATCCAACTCCAGTTTCTTGATCCTCTGGGGATTTCATGGAACATCTAAAGTTCTTTTCTAACTGCCTTTGTGCATGAGCTAGTGAAAAAACTAGATATTCTATTGTCTGCAAATAACATTAATGTATATTTCCCAGACAAAATGCTACTTATGTTTTTCTCCCAGCTATTCAAAGCTTCTCCATCTTTACTGAAGGCTTCTTTTCCTTTTTTACATGGCTTCTTTTATTTTTTTCCCTTATTGCAATACCAGCTTTTTTGCATCAATTCTTGAAAGAGACCCTTTGTCGATGATCAGCTCTAAGATTCCTCCCCTTTCTGTCACACGTAACTCACCATCTTTGCTTTGTGACTCCTTCACTTCAAGAAGGCAAACAGCAAAGGAGAAGGAAGCTCTTCTCTTCAGTATGTTCACTTGTGGCCACCAGAACTGGTTCTCAGGAGCAATGCTGAATAGAGAGGTTGGAAACAATTTTGTCTCCCCCTTTTTATTGAAGAGAACAACATCCTATATAACTAGATGTTAGAGATGCTTGTCCCTCCCCTCCACATGTGACTCTGCATATTTTCTCGTAACTTGAGGTAACAGAGCTCAAGGAGAGAAAAAAATAAAGGAATAAAAATATAAGACTTCGGAATATACATGTAGGTATGAATGCTTGACACTCAAGATGTGTGTGAGACCTTCAAGATTAAAAATATATAATTATTATCTATAACAACTATATAATATATAATTATAAAACATATAATTATAAAATATTGGTTTTTCAGAGGAAGCTAGGAGATATGGACTTATGTATAAATTACAACAAGCTGTTGGAGAACCGGGAAATGTTATGAAGTTTAAAGACTGACATGGTGAGTATTGACAATCCTGGATGTTGAAGAGCGTGTCTTAAAGATGTCCTTTGGAGGCATTAGGAATCCGGGGACATCTTTCTTTACTGTCTTCATCTATCAGCCCTCATAACTATTTTGATTTTTATTTCTCAACAATTTTATAAGTAAAAACATTGGGGCAATCTTGAAATGTGTGCATGTGCAAATACACACTCATAGACACACACAGGCACACTCATTGGCGGTGCATACCTGTGTGTGTGTGTGTGTGTGTGTGTGTGTGTGTGTGCGCACGCGTGTTGCATCTGAAGGAAGGGCCACTTCATTTCTTTAGTGTTTCTGCTATTGTTAGAGAAATGTAGTCTTCTGTAGACGGATTGAACATTTAGATACATTCTAGAACTTTACTATCTCCAGCTGCTGGTGTCTCTCCTTTTAACCAAGAGTTGCCTTCTGAGTTATTACCAGAATGGGGGCTCGACTGGGAGCTAGTAATAACTCTTCCCCATCCCCATTCTCCATGAAATAAATGTTCTTAATGTCACTGATCTTCAAGGACTTACCTGGAACCAGCTCTGCTTTTAAGATTTTTATTCATACATTCATTTATTTTGTGACATCTACTAGATGCCAGGAACTTGCTAAGTGCTACAGATAAGAAAGTGAACAAGAAAAATATCAGGAAGAGGCCACTGAGAGCCGAAGGATGGATAGCTCCATCAGCTACAGATAGTTTGCCATGGAAAAATGAGAGAAAGGATGAGAGAAGGTCTGAGTGGGGGATAGCCGTGTACATTGTAGGCTTCCCTCTTCTACATCTCAAATGAGGATTCCACTATCAAAGGACCTTGATTTAAAGCACTAAAACACCCATTTAAAGGACAACTACCCACTCAGATACATTTTAGGAGTTCCCTAAGTCATATGTATCCTTTCAAAATGAGGACCAGATTTCTTAAACCATTATATTAAAAAGAGAAAATACTTAAAGATATATTTTTTAATAATCCAGGATGAAACAGTTGTCTTCTTTGTAAATCAATGCTTTCGTTTTCATTTATAAGCATGGGTAATGTGACTGTCTTCAAAATGGTAATGTTTTTTATACATTGGTTTTGTGCATTTTAGTCAATTAGAGTTTTTGGAAAGAACTACAGAGTACTCCATATTTGCTAAATTATCCACATTCATATTACTGCAGACATTTTTGTTTTGTTCTGGTTCTGGGGATTGAACCCAGGGCCTCGCACATAACTAGGCAAGTGCTCTACCACTGAGCTATGTCCCCAGCCCTCTGTAAACATGAAATAATTAAAATTCATTTTTCCAATATATTGAAATTAATTAATCAATATTAATAGTGCCAATATATTTCTGACAGTGAGATGTAAGACTGTATTTTCTGATTTGTTATAAGTAATACCTCTACCATCCATGGTCAGCTGCTGACACTGTGCTCCAAGAATTGTGGAAAATTTATAGTAACCTTTAGAAATTCAGCAGGCTTCCTTTTGATTTTAATTTTAAATTTAAGTCACATGCTGTCTTTGTTTTCAAATACTTGTTTCTCTTACTCTTTAGTCTTTTAGATGTGCCTGTGTGTAGGAGATCAGACAAATGCAGTGTGTTGCCACTCAGGCTCTCTGGCCTTCCTCAGGATGCAATGGTGGGTCTTTTCCCAACACCTGATTTCTAGTCTCTGGGAAGTTGCTTCCTTAGCAAACTGTCCCTGTATTCACATCTGTTGTAAGTAGCTGTTCTTCTGAATCTTAACCCTGACCACACAGCAACCCCACTTATTTACCATGTACTCTAAGCATGGCTTTCAAAGCCAGATGATAGATTATCCGTCTTACTGCAGGGAGGTTTAAGAAAATGCAAGAGTGATTTGTTTAGAGACCAGAGTTGGGCACACTGGTATGTAAATCCTTTCCCTGCTCTGACACTTCTTCTCATCCTTGGCTTTAAAGTTGCCAGAGGCAGACATCACACAGAGAGGTGGAGTCACACAGCAGAATGCGAAGTCAGCTTTGCTGCAAAAATGAGGTTGCTCAATGGCTATCATTCCTGCTGTTAATCAGTTACCTTTCAAACTCACCACAAAGTATTGAGATTTGTACATTCTTACTTTCAAAGAATTCAAGATGCACTGAAATCTGTCATTTGGAACCTTTATTTTAATAGTCTTAAAAAATTCTATATCCAATGCTTTTATTTTTGGTACTGGGGATTGAACCCAGGGGCATTCTACCTCCGAGCTACACCCCCAGCCCTATTTTTTTTATTCTTTATTTCGAAACAAGGTCTCACTAAGTCACAGAGGGCCTCACTAAGTAGCTGAGGCTGGCCGCGAACCTGGATCCTCCTGTCTCAGCCTCCCAAGTACTGGGATTACAAGCGTGCACCAACACACCTGGCCTTCAATGCCTTTAAGAACATAAAACTGAAAGGTTTATTACTGACACTTGTTTCTAGCAAAATAATCATTTACGGTCATCCCTTGTGTCTGTAGTGGATTGGTTCCAGAACCTTCCATGGACACCAGAATCTGCAGATGTTCAAGTCCCTTATGTAAAATAGTATAGTATTTGCAAATAACCTATGCACATTCTCCCATAGACTTTAAATCATCTCTAGGTTACTCTAGGCACTGAATGCAATATAAGCACTATGAAAATATTTCTATTCTGTATTGCTTAAGGAATAATGATAAGGAAAGAAAAAAACTCTGTGCAAACACAAACACAATTTTTTAAAATATTTTTTGATCCAAGGTTGGTTGAATCCATGGATGTGGAACCCAAGGATAAGGAGGACCAACTGTAGTTGGGTACATTTCCACATTTATATCAAAGAACAATTTTTCAAAAGCTTATTTCCATGACAAGTTGCTTTCAAGAAGCAGGCATTATTGAATAGTCACCGGTACCTTTAAGAAGCCGGCTGAGCATGTGGGTTGTATTTAAAGTAGGGAAGTATCAACTTGACAACTTTCTTATTGTTCACATGTGTTTGTAAGAGTAGTATTACATTTGATCTACAGGGATTTATTTATTTATTTATTTATTTATTTATTTTGGAACATTATTGCTAAGGCACTGTCTAAGGGTTAAGGAATTAATACCAGCTGTTAAGATCTCTAAAAAAGCCGGGTGTGGTGGCGCACGCTTATAATCCTAGTACTTGGGAGGCGGAGACCGGAGGATCCGAGTTCGCGGCCAGCCTCAGCTACTTAGTGAGGCCCTCCCCAACTTTGTGAGACCCGGTTTCAAAAATAAAGTATAAAAAATAGGGCTGGGGGTGTAGCTCGGAGGTAGAACGCCCCTGGGTTCCATCCCCAGAACTGCAAAAAAAAAAAATCTCTAAAAAATATGATTAGTGAGCAGAGAATGAGTCAGGCTACCTGAGCCCAGCTATGCTTTTGAGAAAGCTTTTTTTATTTGTTTTCTTGCTTTCTTTTTTTATTTTCTTGATTTTATCCATTGAAAAACAGGAGGAGATGCTCTGACACTTCACCTGGAAGTTCAAGTTCAAGTTAGAGCTTCATAGCACAGTTTCAACATTTTTGAGATGAATTCTTATACTATCACATATTCACACTGAGGTGTAAGGAAAGAGATGGCAAGGATGGTATTACCATGGTTGTTGGAAATCAGAATTGCCAAGATGGAAATAAAAATGAGTCGGCCCCATGATTTTTAAAGTTTTTTTTTCAAGGTTCTTTTGATCTATAGAAATAGCAATTTCAATGCCGGGCGTGGTGGCGCTCGCTTGTAATCCCAGTACTTTGGGAGGCGGAGACCGGAGGATTGGGGTTCATGGCCAGCCCCAGTTCTCTCTCTCTCTCTCTCTCTCTCTCTCTACTTAGTGAGGCCCTCCGCAACTTCGTGAGACCCGGTTTCAAAATAAAGTATAAAAAATAGGGCCGGGGGCGTAGCGCGGAGGTAGAACACCCCTGGGTTCAATCCCCGGTACCGCAAAAAAAAAAAATACCAATTTCAAACTTTTGCAGTTAATCAATTAAACCATAAAACAAAATGCAAATTTTGTTTTGGATTATTCATTTGGATAATTCAGTTTGGATTATCCCTGGATTCTTCTGTGTTCTCAACATTAATAAAAGTGATTCATATAAATGTTGATATATTTGATTAATTTCAATATGAGAAACAATACTCCTTCATATGTGTTAACATGAATTACGATTTCATCTTTTTTCTTGAATCAATAGACAGAATTCACATAATGTTCTATGTGGGGAAAACAATTGTCTGATTAAAAGGAAAGGACTAATCACTTGATTGTAGCCTAGGTTTTATGCTAAATCTCAGCTTTACTAATACAATGAGCACTGACTAACAGCTGGAATGATATTTGGACTGAATTTCAGTTTTTCTCACGACTCTCTTAAAAATGACAGGTTGGCCAGAAATGGTGGGATTATCACAGTTATCACATCAATAATAATGCACTGGGGCAATCAACGGTATTAACCACCAAAGCTTCCTGGCTTTAGAGTGCACACTCTTTTGACAGAACTGAAAATATTTCCTACCTAAGAAAAAATACAGCTCTAAAAATTATATTTTAAGAAGACTGTTTAGAGCCACGAAAATTTAACATTGTGGACTCGGTCAGTGGAGGCAAACCCTTGTGTTCTTAAATTATGTTGATATATCCTTAAGGACATTACTTTCTGGTTTAAACTCTCCTCAGAGTTTAGTAACCCTAAAACAGACCTGTGAGTGATGCCCTTTTTTTTTTTGCGGTACCGGGGATTGAACCCAGGGGCGTTCTACCTCCGCGCTACACCCCCGGTCCTATTTTTTATACTTTATTTTGAAACCGGGTCTCACGAAGTTGCGGAGGGCCTCACTAAGGAAAAAGAGAGAGAGAGAGAGAGAGAGAAGGAGAGAGAGAGCGAGTGCGCTGAGGCTGGCCGCGAACCCGGATCCTCCAGTCTCCGCCTCCCAAAGTACTGGGATTACAAGCGTGCGCCACCATGCCCGGCTGAGTGATGCCCTTTTTAAAGGCATGCCTATCTGATATTCTTTCCAAAAAAAGAAATACCCAAACACCTTTGATTAGGGCATGGATGAACGAGAGGCCAAAGTGGCTCTCCTTCAGCTTCTACCGCCCTTATTTTCCTTCCCTTTCCTCTTCATTCCTTCCCATCACCTCTGCTCCCAGGGCAGCCCGGCCCTCTCCGCTCTAAGAGCACTGACCGCCTGCAGGTACACTTGGGGGTCTCCATGTCCCTTCTTTGGTTGTAAGCAAGAACACTAGAGCAGGGATTGGATGGACCCACTCATTCTGGAATGGATTTTGGAGTCGGGTTTGGAATTTGCTGGCTGCATGGCAAGGGTGGAGGGAACCCAAAGAATACAGGGTAGGAAGGCGTGGTAATCATGCCTGAACCTGTACCAGCGTCACGGTCTTTATTTGTACAAGTAAGACCTATCTCTCAGGTTTGTTGCAAGGATTGAATACAGATGACTTTCAGGAAAGTTCTGTTACTTATGACTACTGGGCAAATATAAAGTAGCATTTGAGCCTGGAAGGCGGTCTCAGGGTGTGGAAATGGGGGACGTGGACTTGCTTTTCCTCCTCTAGGGAGCTGGTGAATACCAACAAGAAAAAAAAAATAAGTATGAGCTTTCTTTGTGGAGCATTTACAAACACAGTTAAATAGCAAAACCACAATTTTAGATTGTGTGAATGAAACATTGCATACCAAGATGGCCGCATGGTGACCAGCCTTGGAGAGCCATGCTGGGAAGAGTTTAGTTCATTTTTACTGTCACATTCAAGGGGAGAATTAACTTTCTATCTTTTAAAAACTTATTTTATTAGTGTATTGCGATTATACATCATAGTGAGGTTCAATGTGATAAAAACATACATGCATGCAGCTCTTGCTGTATTTCCCCCAACATCCCACCTTCTCCCTCATCCCTCCTCCCCACATGAGTTAGTGAGGTTGGCAGTAACACCTTCCCGTATCACCATAGTATTATCAGAACTATTTTCTTTCTCAGTCCTCCCTCCTCCCATGCCAAACTCCCCTAATCCCCTTCAACTACATGACAGGTCTCTCAATACATTATTTAAAGTCCCTTATGTTTCCTATTTTTTAACTTTCTAGTACATATTCATGGATTATCCTAGTTTCTGCCTTTAAGGCGGCAGAATGATGAAGATTCTCAGTAATGACATCATCTGAAGGAACAAGTGAAAGGCCTGAATTGACCTGTTGAAAATGACGGTCACCGAGAGGGCCGGTGACAGGATGAAGTCAGCAGGCTAAGCATGACTTTTACATCTTTAAATCATTGGGAAAAAAACCCCAAAGAATGACATTTTGTGATGTGTGAAAATTTCATAAAATTCAAATTTCAGTGTCCATAAATAAAATGTATAGCAATATATGCAGCCATGCCTCTTCCTTTCTGCATTTTCTATGGCTACCTTCTTTCTACAACAGAAGAGTCTATGGCAGAGACCCTATGGCCTACAGAGCTGAAAAAATTTTTACTATCCGGCCTTTTGCAGAAAAAGATTGTAGATCCTTGGTTGAGGACTTATGATGTACCGGCATTTGCAGGAAAGAGCCTGCCTTCTAGACTTCGTCACCTGTGAGAAGCGTGTACAAAAGCACACATAACTAGGCTGTAGGACTGTCTTGGGGTGTGTGGGAGAAGTGTGGATGGAATTCATTGTTTACTGAGTCTTAGCAAGACAAGGAGACTTAAAACTTTGAAATTCGTGGTACAGAGACTGCAGTAGAGTTTTAGATGTTTGGTTATTTCAGCAGATCTTATGATCAGCAAACAGGATCATTCCACTCCATGGGACACACGGAGCTTTCGTCGTGGTTGCATTTCTTAGAAATGGACTTTGCGCTGTGAGGACCGTTTGCACGTATGTCTCTGGCTGCACTGTGGTGTATCTGTCAGCGATGTGACTCAGAGTCAGTTCCATCTGGGTTTGTATCCTTTCTCCTCTCCCACCCCTTGCATTGTCTATATGCAGATAATCCTTCCTCTCTATAGCTCAACACTCTCGTGTTTAAAACCAGAAGAACATCCCCTCATTGAACTGTTGGAAAGACTGAGACATATGAGCAGGTGCTTGGCATGGAGTAGGACTTTTAATATTTGAGTTTCCTCCAAATTCCAGCTTAGAGGTCGCCTCCAATTCCACAGGGCAGAGGGTGTTTTCATCCACTGGGTTTCTACACATATTTTATTCTTATTTCTCTTCCTTCACTTGAATCTATTTATTATTCATTTATTTATTTACTTACTTATACTTTGTTTTTACTTATACTTTTACCCACATGGAAGACCGTTCCTTCCACTAGACAGAGAACACTTTGAAAGTGGGAAATTTAAGCAGGACATGGTGGCGCACGCTTGTAATCCCAGTACTTTGGGAGGCGGAGACCAGAGGATCCAGGTTCGCGGCCAGCCTCAGCTCTCTCTCTCTCTCTCTCTCTCTCTC
>PVJS01060297.1:0-11280 GCA_004027185.1 Glis glis
TGTGTGTAAAGAATCAGAATGAATCTGAATTTAGAAAAACAAAGTAATCGTATTTCCTTCATGCTTAGGATCCTGAAGTAAAACACATGTATGTTACTTTAATAAGTAAATTCAAACAAACACATCTCAACATATAATTCAGACTGAGCCCAGTGCTCCCAGGTGTCTGATAGCCTCCTGTGCCTCCTGTGTGTGAGTGGCTGGGTCTGCAGGGTAGGGAGCCCCCTACAGACTGGGAATGGGCCTTAAGAGTCACAGAGCTCATCCTGAATCTCGTTAGGTAATGAGACCACAAGTTATTTGGTGAGGAGGGTCTCAGGTTCATCTAGAAATAAGGCCACCCCAGATGGAGGCCATGCCATGGGCTGGTATTTTGGCTTATCACCTGATCTGCTCCAGGCACTGTCTTTCTGGTTTGAGTAGAGGCAATGGCAGCCTCAAGACCCTGAAATCAAACTCTGCCTTTGGCTAAAAGTTGGGCATGGGAAAATGCAGAGATCACTGCCAGCCCCTCCAGCTGGAAGCCCATTGTGTGGTTCCAGGACTGGGTTAGTTGTCCCTTACTAAGATACGAGTGGCTTAAGTAGGGAAGACTGTGACTGTACATGGGGACTTCATGAGGACAGTATCCAGGTGGGAAGATCTGAGCTGTGGAACTGCTCTAGATCTCACCAGCTGTGTGACGTGGAGCATGTCACCTAAGTGTTGGGAGCCTCTCCAGTTATGGGAGATAGGTTAAGGTACTTCTCTGAATTTCCACAGATGGTAAGTGTGGCTGTATGAATCCAAACTTGTGTCTGCCTGGTTTATAGAAAACTGTTTATTTAGCAGGTCATTGATGAGATATGGGGGATTATTAATTTTATTGAGTCCCCAGAGAACAGAGAGCTAGCTTAAACAATGACAAGTACAGTCAGTGTTACAGAGAAGCAGAGGGAATGTTGGAAACACATGGAAGGGAGAAAAGTAAATGGGGATAAAAACGATATAATTAATATTCTAGTATAAGATCCACTCATATCTATTATAATGTAATTTTCAGAAACATTTTATGCACAAAACTGTTAATTACAGAATTATTCATAACAGCAGGAAGTTGGAAACAACTTAAGTGCCCAACCATAGGGGACTAGTTAAATAAATTGTGTCAAATTGTTGTGGTATATAATAGAATTGCTCAAAATAATGCTTATTATGCTTAGGATATTACAGGGGAAAATGTACAGTAAATGTGTAAAAAGCACAAGGTATGAAGTTGTTTTTACAGTATAAGCTCATATATATTTGGGAGGATGATAAATGAAGATCCTAGGTCTGAGTGGTCATGGGAAATTATGGATAATTAATTTTCTTATTTCTTTTTTCTTATATTTTCTAGCAAAGGAAAAGTAAGTAAAACTTCATGAAGCATTCACATATTTATTAAATATCTGCTCTAATGTCAAGAGAATTTACATGGCACTAAGAAATACAGAAGAAAACCCTAAGGTGTATCCAGGATTTACCTGAAGAACCCTACAGTCTTGTTGAGACAGCAAAGTAAATATCTGCTATAATAGAAAATAAGATGCTAAAGGATAAAATTCAGACAATTCACAGAGTGTTAGAATAATAACAACTTGCCTTAAGTGAGTACTTATTCTACCCCAGACACCAGTGTTAAGTATTTTACATAAATCATTACCTTGTTGATGGGGACCTATGTATCACCTTACTTTATACATATGATAATTGAGATTGAGAGGGTTAAATACCTTATCCAAGTCCACACAACTACTAAGTAATAGAATGGGATTTGAACCCATGCTGGCTTCATATCAGAGCTTGTACTCTTCATCATTACATTACAAGCCTATGAGTAACTTTTTAGAGAAGAAACAGGTTGAAGTTGGACTTGAAGGATGGCAGGATTTATAGAGATGCATAGTAACTGCAGTGGAGGATGGATGGGGATATGTAAGCAGGTATTTTCTGGGTATGTATTGGGTTCTTCCCTGAGCTAGATGCAGCGGGAGATGGATGAGATTATCGCTGCACATTTGGCGCAATCATTTGGTAAATGTTTACTGAGATCCTCTTATATGCCACACGCTATGTGCAAGAGGAGTCATGGCCCCTGCTCTCATGGATACTGACATTAAAAATTATACTTAGAAGTCTACGAAGGACAAGGAAGTTCCAGCTGGGAGAAGCAAAGTGTCTATTAAAGTTGGGAACCTGAGACAGGAGGATCGCAGGTTTGAGGCCAGCCTTAGTAACTCAGTGAGATCCTCAGCAACTTAGTGAGACCCTGAGCCTTAGCAACTTAGTGAGAACCTGTTCCAAAATGGAAAAAAAATAGGGCTGAGGGTGTAGCTCAGAGGTAGAATACCCCTGGGTTCAATGCCCAGGAAAATACACACACGCGTGTGCACACACACACACACACACACACACATACACACACACACACAGTGTCAGTAGAATAACTGGGTAAAGTGAGGAGCGGCAGAGAAGGCTGGGACCCAGCTCTGGAACACGTGGCTAAGAACATACGGGTTCCATTCAAACACAACTCCCGGAGAAGAGCAAAATATTGTTAATAGGAACAGGAACTTCAAAAATTATTCCATCACGCAGTTTGCTTTGCTCCTGCCGAGTCTCTCTTCCTAATCTGTAGAATGGGGGTTACAGTGTCCATATTGTGGGGCCACTGCAGGAATGAAAGGGGACACGGCACATGTAGAGCTCAACACAGTGACCGACTACGTCCGCTGTTATTACTGCTTTAGGGGTCTGACAACAAAAGAAAGAGGAGTAGAGGACTGGACGGTATTAGACATCTATCTTTGCTGATATGAACATGGCCTTTTTCCGGTTGGTCTTTGGTTTCTACTGGAATGGAGAGTCATGGCTCTGTTCCTTCACAATGGAGGCAGTGGGGAGTGGCTATCTGTTGAGATGAGCTTATGCTGGTCAATATGCGCCCCTCCACCGCCTCCTCCTCCTCCTCCTCTTCCTCCTTCTGTTATGATTATATTTGAAATCTTTAGTTCCTTCATACATTCTGTGTCCTTATTTGTGCCTTAAGAAGTCAGATGCCACCACCTGGCTCTTTATCCCTTGCTCACCAGCTCCAGTTGGCCCGCTGGTGCCTCTAGCAGGTGATGGGAGGGCAATAGAGAATATCTTTCCCATCCCCCTTGGTGCCACACTTCCTTTACTCTCATCACTACAGCCCTTACCTAGAGACCCCTTCTCCAATGATATCACATACTCCTCTTGTTCCATTAGCCCCAGGGGTGCTGACAACTTTACATTGCAAAGCCTGAGCACCTGCTTGTCCCCTTAACCTTATGGGTACCTCTTTAAGTCCTTTCATTAAATCCCTTCATTTTAACATCCAGGGGTTAAGATCCTCTTTTCTGCCAGGGTTCTGAGTGATATTAGGTTCCCGAACCTGCTAGTATGGTGGTACAGAGGATTCCCCTGCCTGCAGCGAGTGCTGTTCCAGGTCACGGGTTTGCCTGAGGGTGGGCAGAAGGAAAGAAGTCACGGTGTTGACAGCCTTCTCCACCTCAGCACCCTGAACTGAGTTCTGGTCTTGAGTTCTGTTCAGTCTGCTTCTCTGCTGAAAAATGATCAAAGTGAATTTGTTTGCAATGTGAAGGGAACATTGAGCTCCTGGAGGCACAGTAAGGTACTGGTGTGTATGGTTATGTGGAATTCCCCTGAACAAAGGAGGGTAGGAAGGGCTCCTCTTCTCGCCCCCATCATCTTGGCCCACAGGAGCGAAGGAGGCCCTGGCACTTACCTTTTCAATGAAACTGCCCCAACTCCTACTCTTGGTCTAAGAGGAGCAGGCTCCTGGGATCACACAACGATACCTTCCTTGAGCCACCTGGGAATTCCAAATCATGCCGGGTCAACTTCTGCCCTTCTAGGACAAGATATGTCACCTTGCTCCTCAAAGAGCCACATGGAAGTGGGGTGGGACAATAAAGTGGTTTTATGTCCCTCTGTATGTGATATGTCACATCTGGATAGGGAGTCAAATGGAAGTGGATGTTGGCAGGCTGGGTGTCATCAGATTCAACAACAGAATGATTTTGTCGATATGACCCGGTGTTGTGGAGGGGCTACAATCACCACCATGCTGGGGGACGCCTTCTAAGCCCAGGTGCTCTGTGAATTCAGCATAGAATATTGGGAACCGTCCTCGACTGTCTAGCATCTCGACTCTTTCCGTTTTCCAGACTCCATATTTCTGGGCATAGCCACGGTCTTCCGAAGCTCATTCGCCTTGTCATGCAAGTGAATCCTGCGGGGTGGGACTCAAAGGGAATCATACCAAGATCTGCGTGCATGTCTGTTTGTATGCATTTGAACATCATGAAGATGTACAATTATAATGCATCAATTTAAAAAAAATGAATCCTTGCAAAGGCCCTTAATCCTAGCAAGGGAAGTTCAAGTTCTTCTACAAATTGATGTTGGGAAAGAGATGACCTTTTTTCCCAGAGAGTCATGGAAAAAGTAATTTGTAATGGCAGAACATGAGAATAACGCATGGAGGAAAGCACCGGGAGTGTGGAAAGGGTGACCGTGTAGTGACCACATTGTTCCAGCTTCCTCACGCAGCAGGGCCTGGACTTCTGGGATCTCTCTGTCTCTCTTTGTCTTTCTGTCTATGTCTCTGTCTCTCTCTGTCTCTCTCTCTGTCTCTCTTTCTCTCCCTTAGCTTAGCATCTTCTCTGTTAAGCCAGTGTGAGTGACGAGTCTAAGAGCTCTGACTGATAGAGTATTCCTACAAAAACTTCAGGGCTTCTGCAGTCTGTCTGGGCCTCAGTACAGTGGACTGGTGCTGTCTCCACTCACTTCGCAGCAGGATGAGGTCTCTGATTTGTATAGAATTTGTATAGCTGGTCATGAAGGACTTATAAGGGGAAGGACCTGATCGTCTTCCAAAATTGTCTTTGTTAACGAAGGCACACAGGTGACCACACATTCATAAAAGGCCCTGTCACCAGAGCCACATACCTTGCCTTGGCATGATTTGGGCAGGGAGGTAACAGGGACTTTAATCCTGAGCAGTATCTGCTTTTCAGAGAGGCTGGGGTCCTGGTTCAGCTTGGACCAGCAGGCATTCAACAAACTGTCTATAAAGTTTGATCACAACTAGGTAAAATAAACAAACCAAAATATCCTGCCTAGAAAAAAATTGGAAGGAAATGAAGCATATTGATTGACTACAGCTGTTGTGACAATTTTTATTCCAACTTTGATAATTTTTGGTATTTTCTAAATGTTCTAAGATGAACCTGTATTATATTTATGACACAGAAAAATACCTTCATGTATAAAACATTTATTTAAATGTTTAATTGATACATAATAATTGTGTATATTTATGGAATACAGTGTGATATTTCAATATTTTTATATAATGTGTAATACTTAGATCAGGGTAACTGATGTAGGCATCACCTCAAAAACTTATCCTTTCTTTGTACTGGGAACATTCAAAATCTTCTCTACTAGATATTTTGAAATATATAACTAATTGTATATTTTTAGTCTCTACTTCTATAAAATCAACTTTTTTTAGCTCCCACATATAAATGAGAATGGGGCTATTTGTCATTTTGTATCTGACTCATTTCATTTAACATAATGTTTTCCAGCCTCATCCATATTGCTGTAAATGACAGGATTTTGTTCTTTATTATGACTGAATAGTATTCCACTGTTTATACGCCAGTTTCGTAGATAGTGCTGCAATAAACACAGAGCAGATGTCTCTTTGACGTACTGATTTATTTTCCTATGCATATATACCCAGTAGTGGAATCGCCAGGTCATATGGTAGTTCATTTCTACATTTTTGAAGAATGTTTATACTAAAACAAACATTTTCTCATTGAAAGTATGTGTCTTCCACAGCCCAGCAAGAAATGAGAGCGCCCCTTGGAGGAAGTAGAAACAGAATCAGCTGATGACCTTTAGTCAAGGTCATCAAGTCAAGACCTTTACTCTCAGAGCTTGATCTGTTGGGAATGTCGCAACTTCTCTGACCTGAACCTGAAGCTCCATTCACCACTCACCAGTAGAGGGACTTCAGGGGCAATGACAGAGGCTGCCATGTGAGTTCATAACATCCTATGCGTGGAACTGTTTTTGCACTACAAACTCCACTCATGCAGGTGGGCGGGGCTGCTGGACCTCTCCCTGTACCCTCTTTCCTGTTCTCCCTAAAGAAGATGGGCTATTGACTTGTGTCTGCTCTCGGGCACTCTTGCAGATTTCTCTCATAGGAGAGGAGGAAGTATCTGTGATGAAGGACAGTGGAGACACTTGGCACCCAGGACGCTCTCAGGGGCCAGCAGAGGAGCTGGGATGACGCAGCTCGGATAGCACATCTCCTGTTAGCCCACTTTTATACCAGGGACGGCCCTGGGAAAACAGCCCTGACTCCTAAGAAACTGGACTCCAATGAAACCAGAGCAGCCTCTCTCAGGGCCTTCCAACCTCAGCCCGATCCCGTCCTCCCCATCCCTACCATGTAATTCCCCATGGTGGGAAAGCAGGTTGTGTTTATTTAGAAAAAGATATATTACTATAATAGAATTACTAATTACATCCAACAACTTTTTCCTTAAACACAACATTCCATGGTTGGGGCTGGAAATCATTAGGGTGAGGAGGAGGTGGAGGAGGCGGGCGGAGAGGAGGGAGGGTGTGTTTTTCTTTCCCCCTGATTTATGATGGCGTGATAGTCTTGGACCGCTCACAAGTTGCCCTGTCCCGTGGATAACTGGATTCTGCTTTGCCAGCTCTAATTTGAAGCAAATTTTGCTGCAACCCATCTCCTCCTCCACATTGATGTTTATTAAACGTCAACCACAGCACTCGCAGATGCCTCCAACACCAGGGCCTCCACCCTCGGGCCAACTCCAGGTTACTGTGAGGGAGCCCGGGACTCCTACCTCGGCTTTGCTTTCACAAAGCAGGCGCGATATGAGAGGGAGGCTGGGAAGGGATCTGGGGCTCCCTAATGAAGTCTGCCAACAGGGCTGACTGGGGAGCTCTTGGGACTGCAGATGTCACGTAAGGACACAGCAATACTAAGAGTCCTTGGTCTGAAATTCTTTGGGAGAATATGAGAAGAGACTGACTGATCACTGTGCACCCGATGCGTGAACCATTGCAGCATTCGTAAGCGTTTCTCTTTATCCCCTGCCTTTGTCTTCCCTTAACTTTCTCCACCAGGAAGGTCACCCTGACCATCTCCTATTCCATTTTGACATTTGACTTGGGCAAGGGTTTCCCCAGAAGCAAACCTTGAGAGAACCACGTGTGTGAGCCCATGTTGATTTCCTGGGAGGGTTCCCAGGAAGCACTGCTAGAAGGGAAGAGAACAGTCAGTGTAGGATCCACTGATGAACAGGTTACTGCTGTGGGCAACTGGGGCTCATTTGCATTAGAAATCTCCAAGAGGCATCGGAGTGCCCAAGATCGAGGACACTGGGGTATTCGCCATGGGGTGCTTGGTTTTTGTCTGGTTGCTGGCTGCTCTTGGAGTATTAGTTCCTTTCTTGCATGTGGGAATGTCATGGGATAAGGGTTGATTCCTCAACTCAGGATCAGTGGTGTCCTTGGCTAATGTGACAGAAAAGAATTTCAGCACGTGCCAGAGACATAGACAGAAGTTTATTTAGGAAAATAGGAAATACACGTTCAAGGGTCATCTCAAGAGAGAGAGAGAGGCCCCTGTGGGGTTTTGGGGATCTTCTTCTATAAGGGGCTTTCAGGAAGGGTTGGCAGGAGGAGGTATGTGAGGACAATCTGAGTCTGGGAGTCTCAAGGCGGTTCCTGGTGGGTGTTCTGGTGGTCTGGTGATCCTTAGGATCCTCAGGCTGAATGAGGTCTTCATTATCTGATTAACAGATAAGCTGGAGAGTGTACTAACTTAGAGGTTTCTCAAGATATCGTGTCTATCTTGTTAAAAGTGCACAGAGCAATTATAGTTTCTTTCAGTTAACTCCGATTCCTTCCTCGATTCCCTTAAATCTACTCTTGAACCCATAAAGTGGGTTACAGATTTCCCAGGAATTTGGGAGAGAGAGGCCTGGGAAAGAGAACTGGTTTGGGGAGTAAAAGTTGAGGAACGTTAGCACCAGGTTCTTATATTAAAGTTGTATTTCACTTTTCCTTCCTGTCTGTCTCCTTTTTTACCTATTTATTTCTTCTCTCCTGTACCAGGAAGATAGAGCATATGTACTTTTCCCTTTTCTTCCCACTAAGCACAAATGAAAGTCCTGAACATTATTTATAAAACAAATACGCTGATATTCTGAAGGGAGGAGAGAAGACGGCGGACTGTATAGGACCTCAGCACTTGAGGAATGACATGGTGGTCACTTCCTGTGAGTTTCCATTTTGCCTCCTATGTCTTAAAGACGACGCTGGAGAAGTTGGCAAATTAGAAATGTCAACAGATATTTATAAAGCACCAACACAAAGAGTATAGATGTTAGAAATATGTGACAAACATTTTATTTATTTATTTATTTATTTATTTATTTATTTATTTATTTTTGAGGTACTGGGGATTGAACCCAGGGGCATTTTACCTCTGAGCTACACCCCCAGCCCGATTTTTTATTCTTTATTTTGAAACAGGGTCTCACTAAGTTGCAGAGGGTCTCACTAAGTAGCTGAGGCGGGCCGCGAACCTGTGATCCTCCTGTCTCAGCCTCCCAAGTACTGGGATTACAAGTGTGTGCCACCATGCCTGGCTACAAACATTTTAAAGGATCTATGATAAGAATGCTTCAACAAACAAATATAAATATGCTTAAAGCAAATCAAATTCTTTCTGGGGGCGGGGAGTCACGGTGAAGAAATAAAAGATATAAAAAAGAGCTGCATGAAGTTTTAGAGTGGTAAAATAGAAGACCAAAACCAAAAGCCCACTTAGAAGGTTCGACAGTAGATTTAAGGCAATTGAGGAGGGAATCGAAGACAGAATGATAGAGAATGGCCAATCAGGACAACAGATACATAAAGGACGGAACATTTAAAGTGAGCAGAGCCTCAGAGACCGGTGGGACTATAACACAATGTCTAGTACTTGAATAAATAATGTCTGAAAATGTCTCAATTTGTCAAGCGATGTAAACAGGCTCAAGAAACTGAGCGAATTCCACATAGAACAAGCCCAAAGAAATTCATGCCTACATGCATTAAAATGAAATCTCTAAAAACTGAAGACAATGAAAAAATCTTGATAGTAGATAAAGAAGAACAACACTTTATCTAGAAGAGGCAAACAATTTGAAAGATAATGAATTTCTCATCAGACACCACAGAGGAACAGAAGAAAATGGCAGAGTATTATTTAACAGCTAGAATAAAAGAACTGTCAACTCAGATTCTGATACCAGGTAGAAAACAACCTTCTGGAATGCAGGAAAAATCAAGACATTCTCAGATAAAGGAAAAGTAAAAGAATCTGTCACCAGTAGACCTAATTTAAAAGAAAGGCAAAAGGAGTCCAGTGTGGTGGCGCACACTTGTAATCCTAGTACTTGGGAGGCTGAGACAAGGAGGATCACAGGTTTTGAGCCCAGCCTCAGCAATTTAGCGAGGCACTTACAACCTAGGGAGACCCTGTTTCCAAATAAAATATAAAATGGGGCTGGGGATTTAGCTCAGAGATAGAATTCCCCTGGGTTCAATTTCTAGTAACACACACACACACACACACACACACACACACACACACACACACACCAAAGATGCAAAGGGAATTTGTCTAAACAAAAAGGAAAGCTGAGGCAAGAGAATCTCAGGTTAGAAGCCAGCCTCAGCAACCAGTGTTGAATCTCAGGTTAGAAGCCAGCCTCAGCAACCAGTTGTAGCTCAGAGGTAGAATACCCCTGGCTTCAATCCCCAGTACCAATAAAATAAAATAAAATAAAATACCAGGAAGAAGGACTGTTCAGGAGAACAAAATAAAAGTCAATGCAATAGATTTTCCTTCTCATCTTTTTCCTAAATTACCTTTGTTGATTGAACAAAAATTATACTGCCTAACATGCTTGCCACATATGTAAAGGAAATATCTCAGACGAGTATATTGTAAATGGAAAAAGGCAAAGGGACAGAGAGCTAGCTAAAACTCCTTAAGAGACTAAGATTGGATTAAATATACATGACCCAACTGTATGTTGTCTACAAGAAATTCATTTCATATATCATGAAATAGGCAGGTTGAAAGTAAAAATATAATAAGAGGTATATATAACACTCAAATATTAGCCAAAAGAAAGAAAAAATATTTTATCTTATTAATAAAATATTGAAGAAAACTATCTGGAGAAGAGAGGAACATTGCATAACGATGAAAGGATGAGCCTTCCCAGAAGACATAGGAATCCCACTGTGCATGCATTGAGCACCAGAGGGTTAAACTAAGTAAAACAACAGCTGATCCAATAGGAAGAAGAAATAAACAAACTGACAAGGAGATTCGGAGACTTCAGAATCCCTCACTAATTACTGATAGGACACCTAGACATAAGATGAGCAGGGGCATGGAACTGCACAACCCTAACCATTAACAACATCAAACTGACCCAACAGTAGCAGAATATACACTTTATATGGACAAATGGAATAGATATCAAGATAAAATATATCCTGGGCCATAGACAACACTCAACAAATTTAAAATAATTGAAATTATATAGAGTATGTTTTCTGATTACAATTTAATCAATTAAAAGTAAAAAAAAAGAGAGCTATAACAGGAAGACCTTCGACCAACTGGGAACCAAACAACACGGTTCTAAATAGTTTATGTCTCAAAGAAGAAGTCTCAGAAAAAATGTAAAAATATATTAAAGTAAATGAACTAGAGTATATAAAAATTAGGAAGTTGTTTTCCTCTAGGAAAAACATAGACAAGGCATAACTTATTAATATCAGGAACAAAATGGAATATTTGTACAGAAAATGCAGACATCAAAAGGATAATATTGGAATATAATGAAGATTATAATAAATTTGAAAACACAGACGAAATGGATTGTTTTTCAGAGTACAAACTACACAATTTATCTCATATGAAATAAACTATGTGAGTAGCCCTAAATAACCATTAAATAGTTGAATGTGACTGGGGAAGTAGCTCAGTGGTAGAGAGCTTGCCTGGAGCCGGGCGTGGTGGTGCACGCTTGTAATCCCAGTACTTTGGGAGGCGGAGACCGGAGGATCCGGGTTCATGGCCAGCCTCAT
>PVJS01060298.1:0-11280 GCA_004027185.1 Glis glis
ATTAGTGTACAGTAACGTTTACATCATCCTTCCCCTTTCTTTCTTAATACAACATTCCCTGGTTATAACGACTCAAACAAACAAAAAAGCCAGGTGTGACAGTGCATCCCTGGAATCCCTGTACTTGGGAGGCTGAGACAGGGGATCACAGGTTTGAGGATAGCCTCAGCAATTTAGCAAGACTCTCAGCAAATTAGTGAGATCCTGTTTCAAAATATAATACAAAACAGGGTTAGAGATGTAGCTCAAAGGTAGAATGCCCCTGGATTCAATTCCCAGTAAAACACACCCACCCACACACACACACACACACACACACACACTCCTCTCTCTTTCCCCCTTCTTTTCTTTTAAAATTCAACAAATCTCTTAAAAATATGCCTAATTATTTTTCTCTTAATTTAATCCGTACTTTATTACTTCATATGCAATTTCCTTCCTTCCTTCATTTCTTCCTTCTTTTTTTGGTTCTGGGAGTTAAACCCAGGGACATTCTACCTCCAAGCTACACCTCCAAACCTATTTATTTATTTATTTTGAAACAGGATCTTCCTATGTTGCTCTGGGTCTCACTAAGTTGCTGAGGCTGGCCTCAAATCTGTGATCCTTCTGTCTCATCCTCCCAAATACTGGGATTACAGGTGTGCACCACCACACCTGGCTTCATACACAATTGACTGTGAAAATATTCTTGATTTGTCTGCACTTCTCTTCAATTTATTCTTAGAAACTTGAAAATTCTAAACTTTTAAAAGTACAAATACAGTTGAAAAAGGTACAGAAAACTCTTCTGCCTATTATTTTATTCCAGATACGTATGGTATCATATATGCCTTTAGGCTTCAGTGAATATTTTTCTTTCACCCTTGCTTTTGCATTAGTGGTAGGTTTAGCTGCAATTGATATGGAATTTAAAATAACGGCTGTTTGAGTAAGAATAATCACTTCTCTGTCTAGTTCAATGTTAGCATGACCCCCACTGTGTCTCATGTCCAAGCACAAGCTACATGGTACCTCTGTCACCAAGGGGAGCTCTTTGTCCAGGATGGCTGGGTCAATGCAGATAATATGCCCACATGTCACCCAGAAAGGTGATAAAAATGAAAGAAAACACCTATGGTCTTTTCAAGAATATTTCCAAACATTTCAAAATTCATGTATGCTTATAGCACATTGACCATCACTGAATCATGTGACCACACCAAGTGAGAGGAGATTATGGGAAAGATGGCTTGCTAAAAATATGAGCAATTGCTATAGAGGAAGGGCACACTTAATTCTGAGGTCAATTAGAATTCACAGCAACATTCTCCTATTTGCTCGTGGTATTTTTAGTCTTACTAAAAGTCCGTGTTGGGGCTAATGAATACTGGAGTTAATCATAGAACTGACATGGGTCAATGTCAGAAATTTGTCAAAATATTTTAGTCTGAATAATTTCCATTATGCATAAAGTAATTTGGCCAGATAATCTCTAAAATAGCCAGCTATAAAATACTATGTAAGTACATATATTTGATATTTCAACCCAGACCTAACTGGTTTCTCTGAATCCCTAAATGCTTACATTCTTACACATAATTGTTTAAAATTATCTCATATTTTAGAATTTCCATATTTGTGTGTGTGTGTGTATGTGAGTGTGTGTGTGTGTGTGTGAGAGAGAGAGAGAGACAGAGAGAGAGAGAGAGAGAGAGAGAGAGAGAGAGAGAAAGAGACTGGGGATTGAACACAAGAGTGTTCTACCTCTGAACTACACCCTCAGCCCTATTTTATATTTTATTATGAAACAGGATCTTGCTAATTTGCTGACAGTCTCGGGAAGTTGCTGAGGCTGGCCTCCCACCTGTGATCCTCCTGTTCCAGCCTCACTGGGTTTACAGGTGTGAACCACTATGCCGCACTTAGAGTCTCCCGTCTTCTATTTTCTTAATACAAAGGGACTATGAATTAGACAATTCTACTTTTTTCTATCTCCTAAACTGTGAAACTAAATAGCATTTGCTCATTCACAAATATGAATGGACCACTCAATTTACTCTAGTCACTTTCTAAAAACTGAAGTATAAATAAAAGAATAGTCCTTGTCTCCACAGAAATTGCATTTGAGTTTGGAGCACTGACACAGGTAGCCATGTAGGGAGAGAAAATGAGGAAGATTGCCACGTGAAGGAGCTGGGGACATAAAGACTCTGAGCCAAGAGCGGGGCTGGTGGGAACATCAAGAGAAAGCATCAAAGGGATGCTGAGGGCTGTTGGTTGTCAAGAATTTTAATTTTGATTTTACTCTGAGAGAGATGCTGAGGCATTGGAAGTGTTTGAGGAGAAAAGCAACATGTTCTGGGATTGTCAGTCTGCGTTAGGCTTTCTCTACCTCCGCGCTATTGGCATTTCTAGCAGGTCACTTTTGTGGTGGGCAGCTGTCCTGTGTGTTGTCACACGTTGGCAGCATCCCTAGGCTTTACCAGCCAAATGCCTGGAACAACCCCACTCATAATTTGGAAATGCAAAATAATAATAATAATAATAATAATAATAATAACAATAATGATAATGATAATAATAATAACTAACACCTCACCTCAAAAAAAACATCTCCAGATATTACCAAAAGTTCTCTGGGCCACCCCATGCTGAGAAGAAAATAAACTGTGTTGTGAACAAATACAGGAGGAGAGAAACCAACTGGGAATTTTCTCTTTTTCAAAATTTCAAGTGAAAAATAATGGTGGTCTGGAAAGAGCCATATACTTGAAAATGATGAAAAGTATTCCATTTGTGGATCGTCCTTTTTTCCAAGTTCTTTAAGTTATTATATTTTTATTCTTTATTGGTGCAATATAACTATACATCATAATGAGATTCAAAGTGATACAAATGCACACCTCACTTGGTGTATTTCCCTCCGTCTACCCACCCCCTTCCTTTTCTCCCTCCCCATACATGTTATTGAGATTGATAGTGAAGCCTTATATGGACATAACCTTATTTGAACTCTTTCCTTCCTCAATTCTTGCTTTTCCCTTTCCCATCCCCTCCTCTAACCCCTTCCACTGATTTACATTTTTCTCTCCTAATTTGACTAAAGTCCCTTTTGCTTTGTATTTTTATTCAGATCTTCTTAATGAAAGCACAAAATCATTGTGAAATATTTGGTTGTGAAGTGTTAGGAAATTAGAGAAGCCATACAATGCAAGATATGAGCTTCAAGAGACTTAAAATGTTGCAAGCAAAAGAGAGGAAAATTAATATTATGAGATTTTCAATAAGAGCAAGAAATACTTCTCTCCTATCTATAGGTGTTTGGAATTTGAATTGTGGAATAGTTAATACAACCACTGGAGATGTCGAGGGAAATAGCTATGTCCTTCAAGATAAGCCAAGGTCAGGGTCAGGAAAAGAAAATGAAGAAAGCAAAGATGGCATTGAGTTTTAAAGGATTTTGCTAACAAGTGGCCCACTACTCAGGCAGACTCAGGGGAATGTTTGGGGATCTAGTAATGTTTGTGAAAGTGGCTTATATTGGGAGGGACACGGAGCTATATACACGGAGCTATATAGGAATGAACGCCTGCATGGGTAAGGGATAACCTGGGAGTCTAAGACTCCTTGGAATACACGGTACATCTGTATGTTAAATTACGGAATATAACACAATGGAATTCAACTCAGCCTTAAAGAAGAACAAAATCATGTCATTTGCAAGGAAATGGATTGAACTGGAGAATAATATGCTAAGTGAGATTAGTCAGACATGAAAAGTGAAGGGTCAGATGTTCTCCCTCATATGTGGAAGCTGGGGAGAAACTGGGACACAGGAGGGACTCCAGACAAAGGAGGAGCAACCTTAGTGGAGTGAAGGGGACCTAACTGAGGGATACGGGAGGGGGAGGAAGACTTGAAGAGGGAAACACCTCAATGGTCATGATGTCCATACACAAACTTATCAAAACCAGTCACTGTGTTGAGCACGAGAGGGTAGGGAGGGAGACAGGGTGGGGTGGGAACTGGGGGAGGGCTCAATGGGTGCTGTGTGCATGTATGCATGCATGCCTCTATCACCCTGAACTTCATCAAGATGTATGATTGTAATGCACCAATAAAAAAATATATCTTAGGCTCATTATGATGCTGAAGTCAAAGCTGTGAGGTAGTGTGGCTGGAGAGAGACCAGTATCATAACAGTAACTCCTAAGGCTGAGAGAATTCTCTGGGGTCATACTTATCAATTGTGGTATTAAGGCTGGCTGAGGTGGAGGGTCAGTGGACACTTGGGGGGCCTCTTACGTCCCAACAGCAAGTTCTTCCATGGTAGATTTCCTCCAGCTTTTTGGTAACCAATGAGGCAACCATGACTTATCAGTAGGAAAAAATATAATTATTTTACATTTTAAGTATTATTATATTTTAATAAGAGAAAAAGGCACAGCATTGGGAAGAAAAATTCTTCTATGAGCATGCAAAGTTGATTAATTAGAACCAATTATAAGTGCATTTAGCATTGTGAGCCACAATTTACACTATTACTATTTCACATGACAACTATGAAGTTATCAAATAAAATACAGAATTTTTTTTTGTCTTTGGTTTTATAAGCAAAGGAGGTCAAGGCTTAAGTGAGCAGGATAAATTGATTTTAAGCTCCAACTCTTCCAATAAAAGTGCAGCCTAATTAAGTATAACAGCTACAGCTTTAGACAAATGTAAAACATTCAGTAGAAATTTTGACAAAAATGTATTTGCCACAAATTGGATGTAGCTGTGATGTGTGGAGTTGGAAAGAAATGTAATGAGCTGTTAACAGACATTTTTAACCAAGAAAATATGAATCGCATTTGGTCACATTTTCCATCTGTTACTGTGAGTTATGCAAGAGCTGATAAAGCAGAGGAGGCACAGTTGCCTGGCAGAAAGTTAACATTAAATTATGGGTACCAGTGTGAGAAGCGACTCTTAAACGCCAACGAACTGATGGGGAGATCATTTCTTTTCTTTCTGCATACTAAAGGGAAATGGCTTTGTAGAGCTGAAATAGAAAAAGGCTGTCCCAGACCAAGTCAGGTCACCACAGGTGGCTTGCAGACCACAGTGACTCTTGGAAAACACAAACTGGGACCAAAGAAAACAGCAAACACGAATTCTTCACATTTCATGGTTCATTCTGCCTTTATGTGTTTTATCTGCTAAAAGCAGATTTTAATAACCAGACTTTTTTTCAGATCTCAGTCATACACATGCTCTCAGTAGACAGAAGATTCTTTTCAATGCCGATTTTAAGTTCAACGGAGATCTCAGCTTTGTTTTAGAAAGGAAATTCATTAAGATCTACTTAGAACTATAAACTCTGTGCTGCAGTGCACACCTGTACTCCCAGTATGAGGGAGGCTGAGACAGGATGATTTCAGGTTCGAGGCCAGCCTCAGCAATTTAACACAAAACCCTCAGCAACTTGCTGAGACCCTATTTCAAAAAGAAAATAAAGTAGGCTGAGAGTGTAGATCAGAGGTAGAATGCCCCTGGATTCAAACCCCAGTACCCCTCTAAATGTACTTTATGAATTAATTTTTGTCTTAGAAATCATTTTAGACTTATAAAATGCAAAAATAATAGTTTTTGCATATTCCTCCTTCACTTTGCCTAATGTTTATGACTTATAAAACCATTATACCACAATCAAATTTATTCAAAAATATTAGTATTGCACTATTAACTAAAGTACAGACTTCAGTAGGATTTTACCAGTCTACTTTTTTGTAACATTTTTTCTGTTCTGGGATCCAATTCAGGATTCTATACTATATTCATGCATTTATTTATTCATTCATTCATTCATTCATTCATTTATACCGGAGATTAAACCCAGGAACATTCTACCACGGAGATACACCCCCACCTCTTTTTTATTTTTTTGTTTTGAAATGCGATCTCCCTAAGTTGCTATGAGTCTCCCTCCATTGCTGAGGCTGTCCTGGAACCAGTGATCCTCCCGTCTCAGCCTCCTCTAGCACCTTTTATTTTTGAATTTGAAACAGGATCTCGCTATGTCACTGAAGGTCTCACTAAGTTGCTGAGGCTGGCCTCAAACTTGCGATCCTCCTGTCTCAGCCTCCCAGGGATTACAGGCGTGTGCCATTGTGTCCATCTGGCACATTGTGTCCTCCTAGTCCCCTGCAACCTGAGATGCCTCCTTGGTATTTTCTTGCCTTTTATGACCTTGACACTTCTGAAGTATTGTGAAATACAGAAGAGTAGAGGGTAAGGGGTGTGTAGACATGCTTTTGTAAACTCAGTTTGAGTTTTTCTGATATATTCTGTTTTAATTTTTATTCTTTTTTGGTGCATTGTAATTTCACTTCATATTGGGGTACAGAGTGTCAGAAAAATACATGCACACAATGCTTGGTTCCTACCCCACCATCCATGCTCCCCTCCCCTCTCACCCTCCGCCTGCATGCCTTTGAGGTTGTTAATTGGTAGTTTTGTATACTTTCCTAGCATCGTTTCAAATATTGCATTCTTTATGACTTTGCCCTCCCTTCCCTAATACCCCCTCAGTCACTCCCTGGCATCTCTGCTCATCCGTCTGATGTTGCCCTTATTTCTGAATATCTCTCTAGCCTCCACATACAAGACAGCATACTTCTACTCGTTTTTTGAGACTGGCTATACTCACTTTATATACTATTCTCGAGTTCCATTCATTTTCCTGCAAATGGTGTGACTTTGTTCTTCTTTATGGCTGACTAAAATTCCATTGTGTGTATATACCAAAGTTTTGTGATCCATTCATTCGTTGATGGACACCTAGGCTGGTTCCATAATTTGGCTATTGTAAATTGTACTGCTATAAACTTGGATATGCAAGTATCATTATAATATTCTGATTTCATTTCCATTGGGAAGATGCCTAGGAGCGCTATCGCTGGGTCATATGATGTATTCTTATTATCAGGTGGAGGTTATAGATTTGGGAGAAGAATACCACAGAGTTAGCATGCCTTTTCAGCATTCCATATCTGGTGGTGCATAATGTCAACATGTCATTATTACTGCTGATATTAACCTTGATCACTAAGAGTCAGGTGGTGTCCGCCAGCCTTCTGCAGCATAGAGTTACTATTTTCCCTTAGTGATTAGTAATATTTTAGTTAATGAATATTTTAAGGCTATGTAAGTATCTTATTTCTTCTTAAACATTTTTACAATTTTTTTTAAACAAGGTCTCAATAAGTTGTTAAGGCTGGCTTCCAACCTATGATCCCACTATCTCAACCTCCCAAGTATTAGAGGAGTACACCATGCCTGGCTCTTCTCAAACTTTTGAAATGTACCATAAAATTAAGAATAGGATGCTGGGCGTGGTGGTGCACGCTTGTAATCCCAGTACTTGGGAGGCTGAGACCGAAGGATCCAGGTTCTCTGCCAGTCTCAGCTACTTAGTGAGGTCCTCCGCAACTTAGCGAGACTCTGTTTCAAAATAAAGAATAAAAAATAGGGCTGGGGTGGAACTCAGAGGTAGAATGCCCCTGGATTCAATCCCCAGTATGGCCAAAAAAAAAAAAGAATAGGTAAAAACTTATCAAAGTATGAAATTCATTGGTTTAGAATTAAAATTTAAAGATAAATTTCCCTTATATATTGATATAAATGTATATCAATATACATAGGTTGACTAGATAACTTACAGTTAATCTTACATAAAAATTAATAGAACAATTCCTAAATATCAAACATAATGGTTTATGCAAATCTAGTTATAATTTAAAGAAAATATAGATACATTCTTAATTAAAAACTTATTAAGAATAGTTAATCACTCTTGTGATTCACAATTACTAGATCAACCAAAATGACATGTTATCAGATTCTGTGTGTGCAATTATGATAAAAATAGTGTTTTCTTTGCTTATTTTAAACTCACAGTACTAATATTGTATATATCACTTTGTAATTTGTTTTTTTATATCCAACAATTTATTAGGGCAGGTGATATATATATATATATATATATATATATATATATATATATATATACAGTTTCATTAATTCAAATATTTTTACCTGTAAAATAGAGTGAAACAGTGAAATGTCACTTCATTCTGTAGTTAAAAGCTGTTTTTGAAGTCGGGCGTGGTGGCGCATGCTTGTAATCCCAGTACTTGGGAGGCTGAGACAAGAGGATGGGAGGTTCGCGGCCAGCCTCAGCTACTTAGTGAGGCCCTCTGCAACTTAGTGAGACCCTGTTTCAAAATAAAGAATAAAAAATAGGGCTGGGGGTGGAGCTCGGAGGTAGAATGCCCGTGGGTTCAATCCCCAGTTCCGCAAAAAAAAAAAAGCTGTTTTTGATTGTACACCAATACACAGTATTGCTAGTTCCAAAGATATGCATAGTTTTTATTTAAATAAATGGTGTCCAAAGGCTGTGCCAAATTAGATGTTTCTCATCACACCTGTATTATATGACAGTGCCTAGTTCCCAATCTGTTCTCACTCCTAGATATGAAAACTTGATTTGAATTTCTGCAAATTTAATTGAAAAATATTATCTAATTATCGCTTAATTTGCTTTCCAGTGACTACTGAAATTGAACATTTTTTCCTAGGCACATCTGCTATTTTTGTTTCTTCTTCTCTGGATTGCTGATTTACCTTTACTTTGATTTCTCTATTTGTAGGAGTGATGAATATATAGATGCACATTATTTGTCTACTATATATGATACAAATATTTTCTCCCTGATTATTACTTGATTTCTAACTTTTATATTATGTGGATTTTTTATACTTTTATTGGTGCTTTATAGTCTCACATCACAATGAAAGTTCAGAGTGATAGGGACACACATGCAAACATCGATGTGACATTTCCTATTTTCCCTAGTGGCTTTCTGTTTTCCTCCTATTTACTAAACTCTCTCTTTTACTACAGCATATATTTAAAACCTTAGTTCTTCTAAATACTATAATTGAGTTTATTTTCATCACTACCATTCATTGGATATTTTTGTTCATTAATACTGTTAAAATTAATAATTTAATTTTAATGTATAAAGAATTGCTTGAGATTTCTTTACCCTAACAAATTGAAATGACATTTTCTCATATTTCAAAATTTAAGATATTCATATATTTGACCCCGCAATCTATACTGTGACACAGTCATTAAAATAGTAATCTATTTATTACTTCCAGTGTCAACGCCATGGTGCTTAGTTATTTGACTTTATGGTAACTGAAGTAAGACCAGACTTCTCTTTTCATTAATTCTATAGTATTGTTGTTGCGTGTCCCTGCCCACCACCCCCTCATGGGGGGGTCTCCTATAAAAGAAATGTGAGACCCCAAAGACATTCTCTCCCTCTTGAGATGATCCACGTTATCCCTTGAACGTGTATTCCCCACCTTCCTAAATAAACCTCTGTCTTTGTCTCTGAAAAATAAATAAATAAAATAAAATTGCTATCTATTCCTGTGCCTCTACTTTTTTGAAATTTTAAATTTGTGTTTCATGAAATAGTCAGCCCAAAATTTGATTTGGAGCTATCCTAAATCAGAGACAAATTTATGTGAGAAATGTCACTTTATAACATTGGGTTTTCCAGGACTTCAGTTATATTTTATATGTTGATCATAAAGACATATATATGAGTATATATATATATATATATATATATGTGTGTGTGTATGTATATGCATAAAGTGTGTATGTATAAAGTTATTAACAGTTTAAATTTATATTGTTTCATAATATTTTTTAATATGCATGCAGCATCTGTGTGAATTCTCTTGTTTGTTTGTTATACATGTATTGGTTCATTATAACTTCAGTTTGATAGTTTGTTTTATTAGTGGATTCATATGACTTGTCTTCTAGTTAGAAAATTGTCTTTGCATACTAAATACATAACACTTCATCGTGAATATTAATAGTTTTTTCTTTTCAATAGCATTGACTACAAATAATAGAACACTGAATATGGCTGTTAATAATTTTGCCTTACCTGCTGTCTATCAGACCTGATTACCTGAAGTAGATAGACTCCCAAATGTATATTTGCCTGGGAAATGGGATGAATATATTTTTGTTGTTTTTGTTTAGTCATTGAATTTAAGATTTAAATACATTTTATTCAAATTTGTGGTACTGGGTGTTATTTATTTATTTATTTATTTATTTATTTATGTATGTATGTATGTATTTATTTACTGTGGCCCAGGGACAGTCTACCTCTGAGCTACACCCTGGCTGCTGATATTTTTCCATCTTCTCATTTTCTTTGCAGTCTCTTTTCTAGTGTTTTGGGGGATAGGAAGAGCACAGGTAGAAGATCAGTAAACACATTTTAGTTTCCTACAATATTGGCCAATATATTATTAAAAATTAATAAATAATTTTAACAAGGTCCTCATCACTTATTGGCTGTTTGATCAACACAATTCCAAGGTTGTTTTAAAATCAGTATTTTGGTAATACAAAAATATTCACTAAGCCAGTTGCGGTGGTGCATGCTTGTAATTCCAGTACTCGGGAGGCTGAGAGAGGAGGATCTCAGGTACATGGTCAGCCTCAGCAATGTAGCAAGGCCCTTGGTAATTTAGTGAGACCCTATTTCAATAAAAAGTAAAATAAGGCTGGAGGTGTAGTTCAGAGATAGAGATGCCCCTGAGTTCAATCCCTACTGCCACAAAAAACAAACAAAAATGTCACTAATATATTTAGCATTAACAAAATTTACTGCTTGAATATAGTTTACTATTTATTGCTGTACAATAAGCAAATATCCTTATTTATAAGTATGATGTCTTCATTTGAAACAGGAAATAAGGATTAACATTGTTTAGTTAAAAACTGAAGAGTCAATATATAATTTAAAAGTGGATGACTTAGCCAGGTGCTGTGATACACGCATGTAATCCCAGTACTTCAAAGACTGAGACAGGAGGATTGCAGGTTCAAGACCAGTACATAGTTATTTTACAAAACCCTGTTGAGTTTTTTTATTTTTGCTGTACTGGGGATTGAAACCAGGGGAATTCTACCTCCGAGATACACCCCCAGTCCTATTATTTTTTTATTCTTTATTTTGAAACAGGGTCTCACTAAGTAGCTGAGGCTGGCCGCGAACCTGGATCCTCCTGTCTCAGCCTCCCAAGTACAGAGATTACAAGCGTGGGCCACCACGCCCGGCACAAAACCCTGTTTTAAAAATAAAAATAGGGCTTAGTGTGTAGTTCAGTGGTAGAATACACCCCAGGTTTCAATCACCAATAGTACAATGA
>PVJS01060299.1:0-11279 GCA_004027185.1 Glis glis
AAAAAAAAAAAAAAAAAAAAAAAAAAGGAAGGAGGATGGAGGATAGACACAGGAACTTGGGGGGGATTCTGAGAGTCAGAAGCTAGGGTACTTTGAGGAGAACCATTTTTAATCGACATGTCTCTATAGTGGAGCCATGATATATAGTAGCATCCTCTGCACTCCTCCCCTTCTCCCCACTTCCACCTCCTGGGAATCCTAGAAAAGGTCTTCAGCAGCTCCCAGGAGAATAATAGTAAACACCTGTCCTAACTCCTAAAAGTTGGGTGGGTGTGAAATCCCCAAGCCAGAGAACATGACATTTTCTAATCCTTCATGCTACCATAGACATCCCTTGCATAGTTCAAAGGAAGCCTTCTCTGTGTCCCTCCACACACCCAGAGAGCAAAGTGTTGAAATGCCAAGATCGCCAGAAGGAGGCTCATAGCCATAGATGAGGTCCCGGCTGTGCCAATAACTGTGACCTTAAACAAGTCACTCAAACTTCTTGGGTTTCACTATCCTCATTTCCAAACAAAAATAGTAACCTGACACAGAAGGTCATAGAATGTTCTTGAGTCTAATAATCTATAAAGCAGAGACTCAGATATGACACTTATATAGCATTTTGCTTCTTCATAAGTGGAGTATCATAAGAGGCTTCATAAGAGGCTGTTTAATGCCTGGCTTCCAGGGGATTTAGAAGACTTAACTGATTACTATTTCCACATAAAACAAATAAGCTAATTTTTGTTTATTTCTCTTACCTAGGAAAGAATAATTTTTTTTGGCAGTACTGGGGATTGAACCCAGGGGCATTCTACCTCCAAGCTACACCCCAGCCCTATTTTTTATACTTTTATTTTGAAACAAGATTTCACTAAGTTGTGGAGGGCCTCACTAAATAGCTGAGGCTGGCCTCGAACCTGTGATCCTCCTGTCTCAGCCTCCCAAGTACTGGTATTACAAGCATGCGCCACCACGCCCGGCTGGAAAAAAGAATTTTAATAACATAAAAATAGTAAATTAAGAAAGACTCGGTGATTGAAAGCATCAGAAGCAAGAACTTTCTTTCTTTTTTGCTTTGAGAAAGATGACAGACTATGTCCTTGAGTTATTGTGTATAGTGTGTGGGAAACATATATAAAGAGCAGATGAATCCATTTGGCATGTCCACACAGTGATATTTGGAGAGTATGAGAATATTTCCAGTGGATGATAAATACATATATGCCTTCAAAAGGCTGAACCGGTGGCAAAGGGGAGACCAAGGGAGATGGTTGTCTGAGGATGACATAATTCTAAATTCCTAACTTGCCTTTGCTTTCACTAAGTAGAGTTTCTGAGTAGAATATATAGCCAAGAAGACTGTTAATATTCCTTTTAGAATCATCACCTGAGGCCAACTATTAAATGAACACTAACACTTCTGCAGGTTGGAAAGAGATAGGCTCCATGCAGGAAGAGCTTGTGTTTTATTTGAATTTTCTTTAACCTGCTTTCCTTATTATGTTTACATTATCATAGAGAGGCCACATGTGCAGCAGTTAGAATCGTGGAACATGAGAACAACTGACTCCTGGTGTACTATTTAGTAGCTGGGTGACCTTGGGAAAATTATTTCTTTCCTGAGTTAACATATATCTAAAACAGGACTATAACAGAAGCTTGAAGAGTTGTTGTAAAGATTAAATGAGCAAATATGCATAAATAGCTTGGAGGAGTGTCTCTAGAGTGCTACTGAGTAGCTCTGTGTGTTATCCATATTGATATGGAATAAATTCTGGCCTCAGGCTGAGGCAAGGACAAGTATCTGATTAGTAGTCATGATTCTGCCCTGGCCAAGCAATGGTAACTGTTGACACCAGCTGGAAGCTTGGATGGAAAGGCTCTACCACTCCTTAATCACAGTGTCCTCTCGTTTAATCAGTGTCCACAGTTAGTTGGTTATACCTTGGTTTCTATGGTAATTGGGAATTCTCTTTGTCCCCCTTCCTCCATAATGGGAAGCAGAGCTGCATGAGAATAATTTATAAACGGCTGAACAGCTCAGTGGTCAGCAACTGGAAGGTGACATGTTCTGACAATTCTTTCAGTAGTACTAGGGGCTGTATTAGGAATGAATGATCATGAAACTAGCAGCTATTATTATTCACAGGTTCAGTTCACTCCAGAAATAGGATATTCAAGCTCTTTTCATGTTTTCTTAATTCATTATAGATTTTCAACTCTAACAAGATAGTATTTGCCAATCAGATGGCACCATCATGTGCTTCAAATGAGAGAAGCATTATTTGGGGATGACTGAACTTAAGAGAATCAATATATGTCTATGCCTGTCAATATTACAAAGAGTAAGTCAAACATTCCTTAAACAACATCTTCTCCCTATAATTTTTAGTTTAAGTAGATCCACTGGTCTGTGGAATATTTCTAACTGTGACTCTATGTAAATAGAAAAGAAGATAAGGGTTTGGCATGTTAGAGTAGTAGAGAATACTTTAGAACAATACACCTCTTTGTTCACTTTTTTTTTCTTTTTGGTACTGGGGACAGAACCCAGGGACATTCTAATGCTAAACTACATCCCAAGCCCTATTTTATTTTTTATTTTGAAACAGGGTCTTATTAAGTTGCTGAAGGTATCATGAAGTTGCCAAGGCTGGCCTTGAACCTGCAGTCCTCCTGTATCAGCCTTGCAAGTACTGAGATTATAGGCATGTGCCACCATGCCTGGCTTATTCATTTATTTTTGAAGAAGTGACATAGTCTCTGTTCTCTCTGCTTTCTCCTCTCTGACATTCTCATGACTTCAGCATCCATTATTCAAACAACCATCACTAAGAACAAACTTTAAGACTTTTCGAGTTTCATTGGAAACCAAGAAAGCTGTGAGGACACGATTATAATAAAAACTACTTTGAATATTTTGTTTCCTGAATTAATTTCTTATTTGAACAAACATCCTCTCTAGATCCCAGAAACTGTGCACTCCAAATGTAATTTATTTCTTTAGTTCAAGCCCAGGAATCAAGCTTTGTTTGCAGAAGTGCTCTAGTATTGACTGAGCACAGATTGCAAACAATGTCATTTTGTGGGTATTAAGAGAAGTAGGAGGGTGCAAGGTTAGAATGAGGGATGAGAAGCTGCAGACTCTAGATAGTTGTGGAAGTTTTTCTGGGGTAATAACTTTAATAATCCCACACTTGACAGAAAGGGCAAGAAAGAGAAAATGGATGGTTCTGTGCTCTATCCTCTCCCTCTTAAATTTTGGCAATAACTTTAGCGCTTGAAATGAGAATCATCATTCTCACTTTCATCATTTTATCCTTAAAGCCATAGATTGAAAATACTTATACTCATTCATAGATCCCTGGAACAGTGGTATTAAGTGGACTGTAGATGGGCATATAAATTAGGATTAGTTTTAGCTTCATGTAACAGGAAAACTGAAAATGGCTGTGGCCTACACAAAATAGATGTCTCTTGTTTCTTTATTATACAAAAGAATTACAAAAGTAGGCAGTCCAGAACTGATAAGGTGGCTCCACAGAGTCTTCAGAAACCCAGGATCCTTGGATCCTTCCAGGTCTCTGTTCCATCTTCCCTAGTTGCAGCCCTTGTCCTTAAAAGACCCATGAAGCCTCCTAATCACATTTAAAGACCAGGCAGCAAAGGACGGAGACATTCTTTTAAGGGATTTCTTTCTCAAACCTCCATTTAACAATTACATGTACATCTCACTGGTTGAAACTTAAGGACACAGCCATAGCTGACTGCAGGAAAGGCTGAAAACTGTGCTTTTAGCTAGGTAGTAATGCACCCAGCTAAAGATTTGGTCTCTCTCCTATGGCCAAGAAGCAGAGCATAAATAATAGAGGTCAGCTAGTGGTATCTGTACAGTATCTTGTAGTCGATTGTAGGTCCAGTGGTAGAGAGAAACTAAAAAAATTCCCTGAAACAATATCTAGCCTTTGACAAACCTATATTTGTGTTCTCTAAGTTTATTATTTCTATAGGTAATGCATGCAATATATATGCAGATATTATCAAAGTCATGTATTGGTAATATAGAACTTGCAGAAATTGTTCATAGAGAGAGAAGGACATGAGAATTAAGTTAGGAGGTTACCCTTCTTACTGTTCTCGGTCACTCATCTGCTGATGCTCAGGAAGCGATATTCCATGATCCTGTAGGTAGTGTCCATATACAATTGATTCCTGAATTCTCTACAGACAAGAAATATGTGCATATGCAAGTAGAAGATAATTCTGGGCACAGGGGAGATCAGGACACCTTATCATGACCAAACATATGACTCTAGAACTGTAGCTCAGTTGATGAAAAAATCCTATTAAGTCCTAGATGACTTACGAGTAAGCATGTGCAGGTTGAGTATGCCTTATCTGAAATGCTTGGTGCCAGAATTGCTTCAGATTTCATATTATTTTAATATTTTGGGATATTTGCATATACATAATTGGATGTCTTGGGGCAGGAACCCAAGTCTTAACACAAAATCCAGTTATGTTGCATATATACCTCATACACATCCTGAAGACAATTTATGCAATATGTTAAATAATTCTGTATGCAAAACCAAGTTTCATGGTCTGGAATTTTCTGCTTGTGGCATCATGTCAGTGATCAAAAAGTTTTGGATTTTGGAGCATTTTGTATTTCAGATGTTTGGATTAGAGAAGTTCAAACCATACTTACAAAAATCCATCTGCGAAGAGCAATTGTGCAAAATACAACAAACCGAGCCAATGAGTGCTGAGGAGGTACAGGGCAAAAGCTCACATGAACTTAGGACTCATGAGGAAAGCCTGCGGAGCAGTATCAGGATCGGGTTGGGATCAAGAGGCCAGTGTGGAGGACTCCCAATCACTGCTGGGAATGCTGGCTCCTTCTCTCCTCACAAAGTTTGTTTCAAACACCACTTAGGGCTTAGCATGAGAGATATGCATTGATTCACCTGTTGCTCCAGAAATCAGAGGTTCATCTCTCATTCCATGAAAACCAAATAATGAAATCTTAAATGGAAACTGAGGCAGAAGGACAGGCACCCTTTTGTAGATCACAAAAGGGAAACCTTTCTTGGGGTCTTTTGTTCTCTGTTCCAGTTTTAAGATAATTCTGGGTCCAGTCCACGCCACATGGAACTGATTGTGGTCTGGAGACCCTGGATGGCCTAAATATACTCAGGGATCCCTGTGAAAAACACAACCCTATTGACTTTACAGTTTTATTTAGTCTCATGCCAAGGAATGGATCAGCCTTTCTCACTGACCTGAGACAACCCCTTGCAGCTGTAGCCTTGAGAAAATCCTCAGGAAGCCCTCTTGCAAGGACAGAAATGGAATCGTGAAAGAGTCATAAACCTTCCCTGTTTCTCTGGATTCCCAAAGTCCCTTCACATGACTGAATGGATGTCAGCTAAGGAGAATGAGTGTGCAGTGCTGTTCCTCAGACCTGAGTCACCCTGATGCCCAATCCAACAGCATTACTCCCAGGGGTGCAAAGAGAACATACTTGGAAAACAGACCAGGCACATTATCATTCCATAGAATGCAAAGACCCCCCCACCTCTTCCTCAGGGTCTCAGACCTCTTCTATATGATTTCTGGTTTCCTGGGCTTTGCCCTACTCTACTACTAAGTCCAGACACAATCATAGAGGCATCATGTTTCATACCTTTTAAACTTCTTCTATGTGGCTGGCCAAAGACAACACCTTTTGATCCTCTTGCTTTTCCTCAAAGATTCCATAGTTCTATACTTGGGACACTTATAGTGGGTGGGAGCCACAACTAAGCCCTAGCAGAAAGATATTGGGGCATGGAGGTATTCTCAGTTCTGAAGGGTTCTCCTTGGTAAAAAGTCATATAGGCAAAGCTTTTCAAATTATTTATGCATGAGCACAATTAACATCTACTGATGTTATTGAATGAACATCTGTTGATGCTCTTTTTGTTTAGACACTAAACTAGGAATTAGGGACAAAATGATACATAAGACCAATATGGCCTGTCTCATCATGGAACTTACATTCTCATGGAAAAACAGTATTTCCTATGTGTGTCTGATACTGGAGATTGAGCTCAGGGTCATTATACCTCTGGGCTACACCCCAACCCTATTTTATTTTTTATTTTGAAACAGGATCTTGTTAAGTTACCACATACTGGCCTCAAACCTGCAGTCCTATTGTCTCGGCCTCCCAAGTACTGGGATTATAGGAATGTGTCACTGAGTGCCCAACTGAGTGAAACAAATTTTGAACAACCAAATTCACAATTGATTATAGACAGTCCCCAGATTATGATGGTTGAACTTACAACTTTTCAACTTTACTGATGGTGCAAAGGTGATACACATCCAGTAGAAAGCATACTTTGAATTTGGATCTCTTCCAAGGAAAGCAGCATGTAGTACCCTCTCATGCTGGGTGGTGGCAGAGAGCCACAATTCCCAGTCAGCCATGCTCTCTTGAGTGTGAATGACCCATAGTCTACAAGAGTACTGTGTCACTAAGCTGTGATGTTTAGAAGGTTAGGTGTGTTAAAAGCATTTTTTACTTAGGATCTTTGCAGCTTATGATGGATTTAGCTGGATGTAACCCCATAATAGGTTGAGGTACACCTCTATTTGACTGCAAAATTGTGCTAAACTGCTATGCTGAAGTACCCCTGTTTTACAGTCCAGTACAAGAGTACTAACCCAGGAAGGACTTCCCTGAAGTTGTGTTATGAGGTTTAAGTTGATCGCTGCAAAACAAATAGAGGCTAATTTGCAAAGAGGGTGCTCCAGATAGAGAGAAAAGCATTGGTGAGACCCCAGTAAAGAGGAAGGAGCATGACAACGAGAAAGACAGACAGTGCCACTGGAGCCCCCTCAGCAGTGAGCCTTCCCACATGAGACTGAGACTGTTGGACCATCCTGAGGGTGTCTCCACTCCAAGGAGAAAAAGAAGCTTATACAAGCTTCCAGATAGGGAGGTCTCTCGGTCAACATTCTCATTGCTATAATCCAAAACTACTAACCATACAACATAGAGGAAGGAAGACTTATTTGCTCACAGTTTTTGGATATTTCAGGTTCAGTCCATGTGAGGCCAGGGTCTGTGGATCTCAGAGCATGGCAGTGGGAAGCAGAAAAAGGGAGGGAGCAAGGGCTTTGCTCTCATATCATGGAGGCCAGAAGCAAGAGAGAGCCAACAAGTGAGGGGATTCAAAGACAAAAGCATAAACATAGTCCCTAAGGCCACACCCCCAGGGAACCACATTCTCCAGCCACACAGCTCTGCCTAGGTTACCACTCAGTAAATCCATTTCAGTGGATTTATCTACTGATGAGATTACAACCCTCATGATTTAATTGTATCAACTCTGAACATTAATATATGATCTTTTCAGGGGACAGTCTATAACCATAACAGGAGAGTACAGAGAGCTAAATACACACTCTTCTTGTATTTTTTTTTTTTTTTTGGTACTGGGGATTGAACCCAGGGGTATTTTTTTATTTTGAAACAGTCTCACTAAATTGCAGAGGGCCCTGTTAAGTTTCTGAGGCTGGCTGGGAACCTGCAATCATCCTGTCTCAGCCTCCCAAGTACTGGGATTACAGGTGTGCACCACCATGTCCGGTTATCCTTGTGTTTTGCTCTTTTGCTTCTCATTTGATATCTCTAGCCAATAAACTTCAAATTTTAGGGCAAATAGAAAAATCAAACAAACCTTTAAGCTTTGTGTAAAACTACATTCTTATGTAAGATGAATATTAAGTGAATGCTCAGAAATATAAAAACCAAATTAGTGTTTTCATCTGATTGAGTACATCTATAATTCAGTAGATTTCGTTGTGGCACTTGAACTCATTTACCTCTAAAAAACATGTGCAGATATTTTAACCTCCCAAATCACTTCCATTCACAGCTTTTTACAGAAAGCAGAAAATGCATGCCAATTTTGAGTGGCGAAAGGAAAACAGATTTATCTGGATAAGAGATAACTTTATTTGGCATATAGGAATTCACTAATGGAAAAGGAAAGTACCCTCTTATACTGAAAAATTGGATATCATACTTTTATCCTGATGGAAGAAAAGTATCAGACAATAAATCCACCTACGTGGATGACAGTGAGGTAGAAAGAGAATGTACCCATAAACAAAGAATTTTACTATTAACTAGTCTACTTAAAAATTCCTAGATCTACTCTTCTTGAAAATAGTAGAGTAAGTGCTTGTAATTCTTTCTCCAATGCTCATTTATCTAGAATGTTTAGAAGGTAGGGCTATTTTGCTTACCATGACACAGATTCTAGATAATTTCCAGACCCAGTTCCTTCTGTTCTTGAGAGCACAGCCTGACGACATTTCCCAGCTGCTGCCATGTGTGTCCAGTGGAATAGGAGTAGAAGCGATGTAGGCCATAGCTAGGCATGCCCCACAACAGGTTGCCTGTGCTCTTTCACCCTTCATCAGCCTGATGAAAATAAGCATAGTGACCTTATAAATCACATAGGGAAGAGGGCAGCAAGACAGCAAGAGCTTGAGTCCCTGCATCAAGGCTAATCAAAAAGCAGCCCACCGATCAGACACCTGCTGCTTAGGGCTCTGACTTTGGGTTCACTCTTCATTTCTGGCACATGACATTTTTTTCCTGAGCTGTGCTATGATTTAAAACATTTGTATTCTACTTTCTGCTGCAATTCTATATAATTACATTAGGAGGGCATTATGTGTTAGCTAGCTCATATTATTAACACTCTGATAAGTAGCAAGATTGATAATTTAGACAGTAGTTTAGGATCTTTTGGTGCCTCTTATCATTATAACTTATCATATTTCACTATATTAAAATTTTTTTTGCAGTACTTGGAATTGAATTCAGGGATATTCTACCACTGATCTACACCCCCAGCTTCTTAAATTTTTTTTATGTTTGAGACAGTCTTACTAAGTTGCCCAGGCTGGCCTTGAACTTGTGTTCCACCCACCTCATCCTCCTGAGTAGCTGGGTTTGTAGGTGTGCACCACTGCACCTGGCTATTTACTACAATTGGTTGGTTATTGGGTGACTTTTGTTTCTTACTTACATGCAAATATTGTGGACTGGCCTGGTCACAGGAAATAGCTTACATGTCATATACTCCCACCCTGGGAAGGTGGGACATCTCCACTTAGAGTACAGTGCATTTTAGTGATCTGTCCAACCTTTCCCAAGTGGGACATGACCTTCAAACATTAAAATATTGCTTTATAATTTGAAAGAGATGGGAAAATGGCATAGAATAGTATAGGTACCTTGGAAAGAATATCAAACAGTATGGAAGATGGTAAAGCAGGAGTGAAATTGTTCCAGGGTGTGGTATAGCGTGGTGACTAGGAATCAGGTATCCCAAATTCACTACTTACTAGCCATGCAATCTTGGATGTTTTTATACCTCTATGGACATCGCTTTCTTATCTGTAAATAGAAGAGGATAATATTGTCTATCTCATAAAGTTTACATTTGGATAAGTGAGGTAATACATGTAAATGACTTAAGACAATGCATAAAACAAAGCAAGTACTGAATAAATGCTATATATTACTATTTGAAATTACTCTAGAAATAGACGGGCAGAAAAAAAATGCAAATGTGCTGGGTTGGTGAAATTTCTTAAAAGGCACCTTGCCAGCCCTCCTTGGAGCTCAACTCTGTTATTATCTCACTGTCCAGTCCATTGACTTGGCTGATGCTGGACCCTCAAGTCCAGCCTTCCACTCTGGAGTTAAGGGCTATGAAATCCCACAAGGTCATGGTGCCAGAACTGGGCCAGTTCTTGCCTCTCCCAGCCCCTCCACACCACTATCTGGCAACAGTCTCCATGGTTCCCTGTCAACCAATTGCCCACAGTACTTTTTGAAAGATTCAAAACCCCCAGGGTTCCATCTCTAGTGCCAGTCAGGGCTCAAAAGGAAAACATGCTTCCAAGTTCCTTGGGCACTGTCCAGAAGCCCTTTGAAAAGACAGAGCTTTTTGACTTTAAAGAATATCCTATAATAAATGTTACTCTAACAAAACTTGATCATTGGTGCCTTAAAGTACATAATAGGTACTCAATAAATGATGACTACCACTATGACTGATTTCTTTAATATCTATGGTATCTTTTTAAGGTCTTTATCTTCATTTTCATAGTATTTCAAGAATTCTGACAATAGTTTTGTATTTTGTCCGAATTCCATGAGGTTTTAAATTTTTAATACTAATGAGATTTATGAGTCACTCTCTGGCAAAGTCTGAAGCTTTTAGCATCTCTGGTGTTAGAAAAATGACCCATAACAAGATAGAAAATTGAAAAGAAAAAAGTGATCAGTTTCAGAAGAAGCTACAGAAGTGGGAAAAACAGAGGGGGAAAGAGTTCCTGGTTATGTAAGAGAGAGCGAAGACCAGGAAATGATGCATTATGAGCTACATTTTTTATGTCTACGCAGATATCCTTTTCATTGTTTATCCTGTGGCTCTTCCTGGACTCTCTCCTTCCACCAATCCACTGGGTGGTCTTGGCTTGACAGAGGACATGATTTCCCATAGAGCTTTCTTCATTCTCTTCTCTCTTGAACAGGTCCGTTACACTAGAGAATGTAAGAAAACAGACTTGGAAACTGATCTCTGGACTAACAAGAGACTAACCTGACCCTCCTCTTCTTTTTTATTCCTATTAAGTCAATCACAAATACAAACATTTGCCCACATTCTTTTGATCTCAGAGGAAAAAGGCCAAACCAGAGAGGGAAATGAGGCATTGGCCTTAAGAAGATATTTTTCCATATTTCTCTTTTGTGGTCTCTGAGTTTTGAATGTGAGCTATAAAGAGAAAGACCATTTTTACTGTAATCTCTGAAGGGAAATCAGATGCAGCATTGGGTAGAACTGGAAGGACCCATGCTAATAAGGTAAGCTAGATAAAATCTTATCCAATGATTCACACAACACTTCAGGGTTTTGACCCTAAAAGGTGTGGCAAGCCCCACCCTGTCCTCTTGACTTGATGGTTAGACAGCTGAACCCAGTCAGAGTCTCTTGCACAAAGTTCTACTAAAAGTGGGAAATTGGGCCGGGTGTGGTGGCGCACGCTTGTAATCCCAGTACTTTGGGAGGCAGAGACCGGAGGATCCGGGTTCGCGGCCAGCCTCAGCTCTCTCTCTCTCTCTCTCCCTGTCTGTCTGTCTGTCTGTCTCTCTCTCTCTCTCTCTCCTTAGTGAGGCCCTCCGCAACTTCGTGAGACCCCGGTTTCAAAATAAA
>PVJS01060300.1:0-11279 GCA_004027185.1 Glis glis
CCCCAGCAGGCCCAAGCTCAACGGATCACTCTCACCCCCCAGCAGGCCCAAGCTCAAGGGATCACTCTCACCCCCCAGCAGGCATGGGCATTTGGCGCCACCATCACTCCTCTAACTTCTGGTCAGACTCAGTCATTGCAAGACCATCTTGTTCCAGACCAGGCACAGGAATTAATGTTTGATGTTACTCCTGAGGAAGCCCACACTCCAGGTATCACACTCACCCATGAACAACCTCGGGCACTGGGTATCACCCTCACCCCTGAGCAGGAACAGGCATTAAAAATCCCTCTCACTGAAGAAAAGGCCTGGAAATTGGGGGTTTCAGTTACTCCAGAAAAGTTTCAAGGAGCTTCAAACATTCTTAGCCTTAAACGGTTCCATGCATTAGGAATCACTCCCTCCCATCAGCAAGCCCAGGCACTCAGCACTCCTCTCACCCTGGAAAAGCCTGCCACATGGGCTCCTTTCACTCTCAGGCCACGTCATGACTCGGCTTCTCTCCCCGTTGGGCAATCTCCTACATCAAGATCATCTTCAAGCCCTAGGCATTCACTACCATCATCTGCTCTTACTGCTGAGAAGTTCTCCCTATTTGGGGTCTCTTTGACTCCTTTGCAGAAATCAAGGCCTTCTCTCACCCAAGCCCCCTTTGCTCCTGGGAAACACCCAGAAATGGATATTCTTTCTGACCCAGGGAAGCTCCTGCCACCACAGATCCTTCCTGCCTCTAGAGAGATCCTGGTACGTGAAGGTCGGATCACTCCTGGGCAGTCCCTAACACCAGAGATCCCTCCCACCGCTGGGCAGCTCCCATTATTTGGGGCCCCTCCTACACCAAGGCAGCCCCTTGAACTGGAGGCCCTTAGCTCTGGGCAATTCGTCGTACCTAGGGGCCCTCACACTCCCCAGCCACCTCTGATATCACAGTCCCCTCTCATTCCTGGAAAACCTCCTGTATCTACAGTCCCATCCACCTCTGGACAGATTTTCAGACGCTGGGCTCCTCTGTCTCCTGGGAAGCCTTTGGTTCCTGAAGCCTCTTCTGTCACTAAGGAAAGACTGGCAATTATTTCCTCTCTGAAATCTAAACCAGCATTGGTCCATCCGACTCCAGATTTCAAGGCATCTCAAGCTCCTTCTACCCCTAAGAAGTTCCAAATATCAGAAGTCTCTGATGCTTCTGAGGAAACCCAGATGCTCCGAGATACTTTTGCCATGGAAGCATCCGAAAGGTTTCAGTCCTCTCTCACCAGTTACAGGACACGAGTATCACAAACCCCTTACATTCGTGGGGAGGCCTTTCCCACTCCCATGAAGCCTAAAACATCACTACCTTCTCTTATTATTCAACAACCCCAAATACCACAGATCTTACCTTCTGAATGGGACCAGAAATCCCGGTTCCCACCTATAGACAAGCCTTCAGTTTCACGTATCAAGAAACCTATGATGGTGCCCCCTTCCTCTCCCCAAGAGTTTGAGGAGAAGAGGTATTGTGTCGATGTGGAGGATCAGAGGAAGAACCTGATACTGTTAAATCAGGCCACAAAAACTTCTAGACTCCCTTTGCAGCATCACATAACAGCTAGGAATCTCATAATTGAGACACTTCATATGGATACAGTTCAGCTGGGATACCTGTTCCGCAAGTACATTGCCTATAGGCTGATCCAGCGCGCCAGGTAGATATAATCGTTATATGTCCCATTTTCTGGTGTAGTCCTGATTTCAAACACTCTACCTCATTACAATATATTCATATTTGTAGATCATATGCTTTAAAACTTAAAACTTTCTCTTATAGATCTGTGGATGGAAGCTCGCTTAGGAGAGCAAAAGGAGGTATATTTTTTAGGAAATAAGAAATGACAGATAGCTGGGCATGGTGGCCCATGCCTGTAATCCTAGCTGCTCTGGATGCTGAGGTGGGAGGATTGTAGGTTCAAGGCCAGCCTGAGCAATTTAGCAAGACCCTGTCTCAGAATAAAAGATAAAAAGGGCTGGGGATGTAGCTCAGTGCTTGCCTGGCATGCATGAGGCCTGGGTTCAATCCCTAGTGCTGGAAAAAAAGGAGGAGGAAAAATAAATATATAACATATAAAGAAAAATAAATAGCATGATCCATTTCATCCATGTATATCTCTAGCAGAGAGGATAAGGTACTTTTTTTTCTTCTTTGTGGTACTGGGGATTGAACCCAGAGGCATTCTACCTCTGGGCTACACCCCCAAGCCCTATTTTATTTTTATTTTGAAACAGGGTCTCACTAGGTTGATGAGTTTCACTACTTGCTGAGGCTGCCCTAGAACCTGTGATCCTCCTGACTCAGCCTCCCAAGTACTGGGACTTCAGGCATGTGCCATGACACCAGGCTGAGGCTAAGGTATATTTTGTGGATCACAGTTGATCTCCAAAATATCAACTTCAAAAGTTTCTAAATGCTAGCCAGAAACCGGGCGCGGTGATGCACGCCTGTAATCCCAGTACTTGGGAGGCTGAGACCGGAGGATCCGGGTTCGCGGCCAGCCTCAGCTACTTAGTGAGGCCCTCTGCAACTTAGTGAGGCCCTGTTTCAAAATAAAGAATAAAAAATAGGGCTGGGGGTGTAGCTCAAAGGTAGAATGCCCCTGGGTTCAATCCCCAGTACCACAAAAAATAAAATAAAAGGCAATAATGATGGAAAGGAAAGGAAAAAGGAAAGGAAAGGAAAGGAAGAAAGAAAGAAAGATAGGGCTGGGGATGTAGCTCAGAGGTAGAATGCCCCTGGGTTCAATCCCCAGTACCGCAAAAAAAAAAAAAAAAGTTTCTAAATGCTTAGCTGGACACGGTGGTATACACCTGTAATCTCACTACTTGGGAGACTAAGACAGGAGGATTGCAGGTTCAAGGTCAGCCTCAGCAACTTAAGGAGCCCTTGTTTCAAAATAAGAAATAAAAAGGGCTGGGGGTAACTCGGAGGTAGAACACTCCTGGATTCAAGTCCCACTCCTACCCCCCTCAAAAAAGTTTAGAGATGCTTGACGGTTATTAGGAATTTATTTTATGTTTGATTCACCAGAAAATGTATGACTTTTTTCTTTTTTTGTGGTACCAGGTATTGAACCCAGAGGCATTCTACCTCTGAGCTACACCCCCAGCCCAATTTTACTTTTTATTTTGAAACAGGGTCTCACTAGGTTGATGATAGTCTCACTAGTTGCTGAGGCTGTCCTCGAACCTGGGATCCTCCTGTCTCAGCCTCCCAAGTACTGGGTTGATAGGCGTGCACCACCACACCTGGCTCAGAGGAAACTTTTATTTATTTATTTATTTTTTGTGGTACCGGGGATTGAACCCAGGGGCGTTCTACCTCCGCGCTACACCCCCGGCCCTATTTTTTATACTTTATTTTGAAACCGGGTCTCACGAAGTTGCGGAGGGCCTCACTAGGTAGAGAGAGAGAGAGACAGGGAGAGAGACAGGGAGAGAGAGAGAGAGAGAGAGAGAGAGAGAGAGAGCGCTGAGGCTGGCCGCGAACCCGGATCCTCCGGTCTCTGCCTCCCAAAGTACTGGGATTACAAGCGTGCGCCACCACGCCCGGCAGGAGAAAACTTTTAATGTAAAATTACAGAACACACTTGACTGGCATGTGGAATGCCCTGGGTTTGAACCAAGTACCCCCCCACACACATCCCCAGAAAATAAGAAGAGAGCTTCTTTTCTTTTTTTTTTTTTTTTGCGGTACCGGGGATTGAACCCAGGGGCATTTTACCTCCGAGCTACACCCCCGACCCTATTTTTTATACTTTATTTTGAAACCAGGTCTCACGAAGTTGCAGAGGGCCTCACTAAGTAGCTGAGGCTGGCCATGAACCCGGATCCTCTGGTCTCTGCCTCCCAAGTACTGGGATTACAAGCGTGCGCCACCACGCCCGGCCCAGCTTCTTTTCTTTCACTGTACTGGGGATTGAACCTAGGGCCTTGCATATACTAGGCAAGCACTCTACCATTAACTACATTCCCAGAATCACTCCCCAGTCCTTTTTATTTTTATTTTGAGACAGAATCTCACTAAATTGTCCATACTGGCCTCAAACTTGTGATCCTTCTGCCTTAGCCTCCCAAGCAGCTGTATTACAAGCATATGCTTTAGTAATTTTGATAGATTTTTGTCAAATTGTTCTCCAAAGAGGATGTAACAATTTACATATCGATCAGCATCATGACAGAGTATTTTCCCACAGCAAAACGAGCATGGGAAATTATCAAACTTTTTTTGTGTGTGGTACTGGGGATTGAACCCAGGGGCATTCTACCTCTGAGCTAAACCCCCAGTCCTATTTTTCACTCTTTATTTTGAAACAGGGTCTCACTAAGTTGCAGAGGGCATAACTAAGTAGCTGAAGCTGGCCTTGAACTGGAAATCCTCCAGTCTCAGCCTCCCAATTACTGGGATTACAGGTGTGCACCACCATGCCCGCTGGACCCTCAGCAATTTAGTGAGACCCTGTTTAAAAAAAAAAAAAAAACCCGAGCCGGGTGTGGTGGGTTAGTACTTTGGGAGGCAGAGACGGGAGGATCTGGGTTTGCGGCCAGCCTCAGCTCTCTCTCTCTCTCTCTCTCTCTCTCTCTCTCTCTCTCTCCTTAGTGAGGCCCTCCGCAACTTCGTGAGACCTGGTTTCAAAATAAAGTATAAAAAAAAATAGGGTCAGGGGTGTAGCGCGGAGGTAGAACACCCCTGGGTTCAATCCCCGGTACCACAAACAAACAAACAAACAAACAAACAAACAAAAAAACGGACGTAGAGGCTGAGACAGGAGGATCACAGGTTCGCGGCCAGCCTCAGCTACTCAGTGAGCCCTCCGCAACTTAGAGAGACCCTGTTTCAAAATAAAGAATAAAAAATAGGGCTGGTGGTAGGATGTTCCTGGGTTCCATCCCCAGTTCCTCAAAAATAAAATAAAATAGGTCTGGGGGTGTAGTTTAGAGGTAGAATATCCCTGAGTTCAATCCCCAGTACTGCAAAAGAAAAAACAATAGTATTTAGCAGGGTGTGCGGTGGCTCACACCTGTAATCTCAGTACTTGGGAGGCTGAATCAGGAGGATTACAGGTTTGAGGGCAACCTCAGTAATTTAGTGAGATCTTGTTTCAAAATTTAAAAAAATAATAATAAAATAGGGCTGGGGGTGTATGCCAGAGGTAGAAAGCCCCCTAAATTCAATCTCTAGTACCAGAAACAAACAAAAAAACATTTCCAAAGTTTATACCATATTACATATTACATTGTTTGCTTTGAAGTAGGAAACTGTAATAGTTTTATGTCCAAATCCTAAGCATGCTTTCTATTAAACATAGACTCTGAAGTTAGAGACTTTGGCTCAAATTTCCAGTTCTGTACCTCTCTGAGACTTGAATATGCTATTTGTAAAATGGACGTAATAAGGCCGGGCATGGTGGCGCACACTTTTAATCCCAGTACTTGGGAGGCAGAGACTGGAGGATCCGGGTTCGCGGCCAGCCTCAGCTACTTAGGGAGGCCCTCCGCAACTTCGTGAGACCCGGTTTCAAAATAAAGGATAAAAAATAGGGCCAGGGTATAGCTCGGAGGTAGAACGCCCCTGGGTTCAAACCCCAGTACCGCAAAAAAAAAAAAATGGATGTAATAGCTGGGTGTTGTGGTGCATGCCTGTAATCCTAGTACTTAGGAAGCTGAGACAGGAGGATTGCAGGTTCGAGACAACCTCAGCAACCTAGTGAGACCCTGATTCAAAAACAAAAAATAAAATAGGGCTGGGGATGTAGCTCAGAAGTGGAATGCCCCTGAGTTCAATCCTCAGTACCACAAAAAAAAGGATGAAAGGGCCGGGCGTGGTGGCGCACGCTTGTAATCCCAGTACTTGGGAGGCTGAGACAGGAGGATCAGGGTTCACGGCCAGCCTCAGCTACTTAATGAGGCCCTCTGCAATTTAGTGAGACTCTGTTTCAAAATAAAGAATAAAAAATAGGGCTGGGGGTGTAGCTCGGAGGTAGAATGCCCCTGGGTTCATTTCTCAGACACACACACACACACACACACACACATACACACACACAAATTTTGATCAAAAAGGTCTAAGAAATCACCTTGGAATCTGCCTTTTCAACAAGCACCCTCACATAATTTAGTCTTGGTGTCAGGGTCCACACTTTGAGAAATACTGGTATTGTGACAAGAGAGATCTGGGTTAGATTCCCAAATCTACTATTTACCAATTATGCAACTTTAGATAAATTTCCTAACTTTGCTGAGATTCCTTTCTCTCTTCTGTATAATAGGGATAGTACAACTCATCTATTTAGGACCACCAAACATGATGGTATACATTGTAAGAGAGAGATCGAGGGAGGGAGGGAGGGGGAGAGAAAAAGAGAGAGAGAGAGAGAATATTTTTGACTGTTCTCAAGATCCCATTCAATCAGACATGGTGGCTCACACCTGTAATCCCAGCTACTCAGAGGGCTGAGGGAGGAAGATTGCATGTTCCAGGCCAACCTGGGCAATTTAGAAAGACACCGTCTCAAAAGAAAAAATAAAAAGGGTGTAGAAAAGGGTGTAGCTCAATGGTAGAGTGCTCTTGGGTTCAATCCCCAGTAAAACACACACACACACACACACACACACACACACACACACACACACACACTTCTGTTAGAATTATGTTTTCCTTTTTTGCTCATATAGCATGTTTATATTTCCCTTCCTTCCTTCCTTTCTTTCTTCCTTCCATTGTGATACTGGGGATTGAATCCAGGGGCATTCTGCCCCTGAGCTATACCCCCAGCCCTATTTTATTTTTTTTATTTTTTTTAAGTAGGTTTTTTTTTTTTTTGTGGTACTGGGATTGAACGCAGGGGCGTTCTACCTCCGTGCTATGCTCCCGGCCCTATTTTTTATACTTTATTTTGAAACCGGGTCTCACGAAGTTGCGGAGGGCCTCACCAAGGAGAGAGAGAGAGAGAGACAGGGAGAGAGAGAGTGAGAGATCTGAGGCTGGCCGTGAACCCGGATCCTCCGGTCTCCGCCTCCCAAAGTACTGGGATTACAAGTGTGCGCCACCACGCCCGGCTCCTATTTTATTTTTTGTTTTGAAACAGGGTCTCACTAAGTTGCTGAGGCTGGCTATGAACCTGTGATCCTCCTGTCTCAGCTTCTCAAATACTAGGATTACAAATATGTGCCACCATGCCTGACATATCCTTATTATGTCTTAATTTATTATTATCCTATTCTGGATTGTCAATTATTTGAAGGCAAGGACACTGTTTTTCCCCATAATTGTGTTAAGTACCTTCTATGTGTCTTATACATACCAGTACTAAAGAATGAAGAATTTTGTCCCCTAGAGTAATTTTTATTACAAATAGGCATATTTAACTGGGTGTGGTGGTGTACACCTGTAATCTCAATACTTGAGAGGCTGAGACAGGAGGATCATAGGTTCAAGGATAGCCTCAGCAACTTAGCAAGACCCTCAGCAACAAACTTAGCAAAACCCTGTTTCATAATAAAATAAAATAAAAATGGGCTGGGGATGTGGCTTAGAGGTAGAATGCCCCAGGGTTTAATCTCCAGTATAAAAATAAGTAAACAGCTGGGCACAGTGGTGCATGCCTATAATTCCAGTACTTGGGAGGCTGGGACAGGAGGATCGCAGGTTTGCAGCCAACCTCAGCAATTTAGTGAGACCCTGTTTCAAAATAAAAATAATAAAATAGGGCTTGGGTATAGTTCAGAGGTAGAATGCCCCTCAGTTCAATCCCCAGTACCTAAAAAAAGACAAATAGGCATATTTAAAATTTTAATATGTTAAAATAATAATAAGCAACACTATTTATAACACTAAAGAACTTGGTGATGAGTTCATGCAAATTTGGTAGTCAGATAGATTATTGAAAGCTTATTCTAAAGGGAACTAGATTAAGGTCTTATTAAACAAGGCTCCACCCCTTTCCATACTTCTCTATTTACTAGAGATGATGAGAACCAAAAGAAACTGAGGATAGAGCCGGGCATGCTGGCGCACACTTGTAATCCCAGTACTTGGGAAGCGGAGATCAGAGGATCCGGGTTTGCAGCCAGCCTCAGCTACTTAGGGAGGCCCTCCGCAACTTCGTGAGACCCGGTTTCAAAATAAAGGATAAAAAATAGGGCCAGGGGTGTAGCCCGGAGGTAGAACGCCCCTGGATTCAATCCCTGGTACCGCAAAAAATAAAAAATAAAAAAATAAAGAAACTGAGGATAGGTTTGCTGAGTTAGGTTCAGTAATTACATCAATGTAACTCTTGTTAATTTTTTTTCAAGAAACAACATAATCAAACGATTAAAAGCTATCCAAAACACTGGGAAAGGTTATGAGACCCAGAACCTCTACATCGTGCTGAGCAGACTTGATGACTATCAGAAAAAGGTGATGCGGGTCTGGACCGAGAAACAAAAGTCTCTAGAGCAGAAACGAAATCAGTGCCTGAGGAAAATGACACACTTCTTTAGCCAGGTAACCTGTTTGCCATTCTTTCTCTCCAGTGTGTTGTAAATAAGAATACAAGTAGTAAGCTTTGAAAATCACATTTACCCATAGAGCCCTTGTATAGTACTTTCCTAGGGCTGCTGTAACAAATCGCCACAAACTTGATGACTTAATTTGCTGAAGCTGGCCTCAAACCTGTAATCTTCCTGTCTCAGCCTCCCATGTTCTGGGATTACAGGTGTGTGCCACCATGCCTGGCTTATATCCCAGTTTTTTATTTGGCAAATATGGCCAATGTAGATGGAGTAAAGCAAGAGGGTTGGCAGTGGGACGAGCTTTCTAACAGGAATTACAATGTCTAGGGCAGTTCAGAGAAAAAATGAGGGAGAAGGAGTCAGGAAAGTCGGAATCCAAACAATGAGGTATGAATATCAGGGCATAAAGGAGAGAGAGGAGAGCAGCCTTGGTGGTCTAGTGGCGAGCATAGCTGCCTTCCAAGAAGGAAGAGGAAGTAAAGCAAAAAGGTTAAGAGGGTAGATAGGAATAAATACCTTACACTGCATCAGGGTAGTGGTCAAGGGGATTGATCCCAGGGGCATTCTACCCCCAGCCCTATTTTTTATTCTTTCTTTCTTTATTTATTTTATTTTTTGTGTGGCACTGGGGATTGAACCCAGGGACATTCTACCTCTGAGCTACACCCCCAGCCCTGTTTTCTTCTTATTTTGAAACAGGGTCTTGCTAGGTTGATGAGAGTCTCACTACTTGCTGAGGCTGTCCTCGAACCTGCGATCCTCCCGTCTCAGCCTCTCAAGTACTGGGATTACAAGCATGTGCCACCACACCTGGCTTCCTTTATTTTGAAACAGGGTGTCACTAAATTGCGGAGGGCCTCACTAAGTAGCTGAGGCTGGCCGTGAACCTGGGATCTTCCTGTCTCAGCCTCCCAAGTACTGGGATTACAAGCGTGTGCCACCATGTCCGGCTATAGCTCCCTTTTCAGAAAAAAAAATTACTCAGCACCCCCCTGGAAATTTACTTTCTTTAAGTGAACAAACAGAAAAAGACTGACAAATTTGAGTTCTGTTACGTATCTATATTTTGTTCCAGTGCCCTCCCCTAGGAGGGGCGGTATCGCTCACTGTGGGAACCCAAGAGTGTCTGGGTTCAAATCAGCTTTGCCACATACTAGCTAAGTGACTGTTATAATTAGATATAGAATGTTTGGACAAGTTGAGTTTTATGTGTAAGACAAGGATAATAACAGTACTTACCTCATAAGACTGTTATAAATACCAAATGAGCCTGTATATGCAAAGTACTTATCTCAGTATCTGGCATTCAGTAAATGTTAGCTATCATGACATTTGCATAGTGATTCACAATTTATAAAGTGCTTCCACACATATATCATACAATTCTCGCAACAATCCCATGTTATTATCCCTGTTTTAGAAACGAGGAAAAAGAGGTACAGATAAATTAAGCAGCTAACCCAAAGTCTCACACTCTGGAAACAAGAGGGCTAGAACTGGAGCTTAAATAGGACAAGGTTTTTTTTTTTTTTTGGTACTGGGGATTGAACCCAGAGGCATTCTACCCCCAGCCCAATTTTACTTCTTATTGGGAAACAGGCTCTCACTAAGTTGAGGAGGGCTGGCTTTGAACCTGCAATCCTCCTGTCTCAGCCTCCCAAGTACTGGGATTACAAGTGTGCACTACCATGTCTGGCTTTTTTTTTATTTTTTATTTGTGTGTGTGTGTGTGGTACTGGGGATTGAGCCTGGAGGCATTCTACCTCTGAGCTATACCCTCAGTGCTACTTTATTTTTGTTTTCAAACAGAGTCTCACTAGGATGATGAAAGTCTCACTACTTAATGAGGCTCCGATACTCCTGTCTCAGCTTCCCAAGTACTGGGTTACAAGTGTTACAAGTGTGCTCCAGGACAAGGTTTTTTTTTTACAAGTTTTTTTTACAAGTGTGCTCCACCACGCCTGGCTAGGACAAGGTTTTTTTTTTTTTTTTTTTTTTTTTGCCGTACCGGGGATTGAACCCAGGGGCGTTCTACCTTCGAGCTACACCCCCAGCCCTATTTTTTATTCTTTATTTTGAAACAGGGTCTCACTAAGTTGTGGAGGCCTCACTAAGTAGCTGAGGCCGGCCGCCAATCCGGATCCTCCGGTCTCAGCCTCCCAAGTACTGGGATTACAAGCATGTGCCACCACGCCCAGCTAGGACAAGGTTTTTATAGAGCATAGCTCCCATCTCTGAAATTGTGTATGTTGGAGGTGTGGGAGGAGGGAGAGGGTTAGCAAATCCGTAGAAAAGAAGGGGTCATAGTTTAGTCTGGGCTAAGTTTGGAAGACATCCCTAAAAATCTGGGCCTTTTCTTTTCATGATTCCTGTTTTTAATACTTAATCTCAGCCAAAAAGCTAAGAATTAATAAGATGATTCCTTTTTCTTATTTGTATGCTTGTTTGTTTTTAGCTTCAAGAAATATATGGAGTGAATCTTAGTCAACCTATCCCCTTGATCACTGGCAAAAAGCAGATACCTTCCTCTCCTAAATTTGTTCAACGGCCATTCCTACAATTATTAATTGAAGAGGACAAAAAATCAGATATTTTCAAGAAATTTAGGTATGTGGTAGAAAAACTGACATTAAATTTTGTTTGGATGATATGTGGTACCTAATGTTTTTTTTTTTTTTTTTTTTTTGTGGTACCGGGGATTGAACGCAGGGGCATTCTACCTCCGCGCTACGCCCCCGGCCCTATTTTTTATA
>PVJS01060301.1:0-11279 GCA_004027185.1 Glis glis
GAATGCTAATGTGCTCCCCAGTTGGCTACAGGTCACAGACTTCCAATGTGTCTGGACTATCCCAGCCACAGAACGCATCTCCAACTGGGATTTCAGCTTTAAAGAATGTTTTTTCTTCTATAAAATGTGAACTTTAATAAATTTATCCAAATATCAAGTATCAAATATGTTACTATTCTGCACTAAGAAGTAAAAATTGTATCAGCCAGGGTATACCCAAAGAGCAGAACCAATAGGAGGTTATATAAGTGCACCCATGCACACACGTGCACACACACACACACACACACACACACACACGCATGCGCGATTTGCTATGGTGAATATGCTTACACAAATTTTAGGTGGTTAAGTCACCCCAAAGTCGATTCATTTTGGCTCATGGTTTCAGAGGTTTCAATCCATGATCACTTGGCCCCATGGCCTTTGGGCCTGTGGCAAGGTAGGATGTCATGGCAAGCAATGGGTGACAGAGGAGCTACTCTATGGTGGCCAGGAAGCAAAAAGGGAGGGAGGAAGTGACCAGGGCCAATATTCCATTCAAGTGCATACCCCCAATGACCTAACTTCCTTCCGTTTGACCACGCCTTGTAAAGACTCCCCACCTCCTAACAATTACACAGGCTGAAACCAAGCCTTCAACACATTACCTGTGGGAGACATTTGAAATACAAACTATAACAAGAATAGAAAAGAAATAGAAATACAGCTGAGCATGGTGGTCCACACCTATAATCCCACTTTTTGAGAAGCTGAGACAGGAAGATCACAGTTTCAAGGCCAATCTTAACAACTTAGCATGACCGTCTCAAATCAAAAAATAAAAATGGGGCTGGGAGTATAGCTCAAAGGTAGAATTCCTCTGGGTTTATTCTCAGCACTAAAAGAAATAGAAATAGGAAATAATCACCTTTAGTATCCAGCTGTTGGACTGGAGACTGTGTAATTCACTCAACTGCTCTGTTTGATCCTTTCCATTGGAGAATTAAATTCAAGGGGATTTTTATTAATTTCATTCCTGTTCCCACTGGGTGAATTTTGTAATCTTTCTAAAGATCATATTGGTTAATTTATTGACTGCAAGAAGAATTTTGTTTCTTAGCCCAACAATGCTTGAGCTTGGTACCAACATGTATACTCATCTCATGAACCCAGATATTGAGAATAAGAAATCTGAATAAAGGCATGGATTTGCCTTGGCATTCCCAAAAGCTAATGACTGAGTTGCATTTTTGTTTGTTTATTTTTGTTTTTTGTGGATTTCCATAACCCATTCTAATTTTCAAAATTCTCACAGAAGTTTTTATGACCAGTTGTTCCACACAGGAGAATTTTCATAGTGCAATTATTTATAGTTTATTTACCTAACTTTAGTAGTCATTGTCCAAAACCCAAGAGTTAATTATTGATACACACCACTAGTACTGGAAACCTAAATATTCCTCCACTAATGAAGAATTCAACTTCACTAACTCTTCTTGCTCTGTTCCATCGAGGTTGCATAATTTTCAAAGAATATTGATGCTTATTTTCCTAGTAATACTTTTATAGTAATGGTCTTCAATCCATAAACTTTCATACAAACAGCAAGATGGACTTGGACAGGGCTTCAGTATGAACTGTGTGGGGAGTGAAAAAAAGTGTTCATGTATGCGGCAGATATTTCCTGAACTTCCTGTCTCATTCCCTCTATGACAGCATGCTGTTAATTACTCCATTTGCACTTTATAAGTGAGTTATTTTCCTTTTGAATATCTTTATGGTATCATCCAAATTTCAAACTGGTCTCATAACTACCTTGGGCTCTTTAGTTGTAATAGAGAGTTCTGTCAAGGCCGAATAACATTTCAGGGGTGGTGCAACTAATATATTTATTCCTCAAATAATAAAGAAGAGAAATTAAATGTGCAAAATATTTCAGCTATAATGTTAAACCTTAAGGTCAAATGCAGGCCTCTGTCTTTCACATTGAGGTTATTAATCTCTGTCATATACAGTTAAATTTTTCTAAATGTTCCATAGATTTGGCTGTGAAATATGTATACTTCTGGCTTTTTAAAATAGCATTTACCTAGCTAAGTAATTTGTTTATTGTTTCCCTATTAATTCATTTATTCAGATTCCAAATGCAAACTTCAACTGAGACAATATTGAATGATCATAATTCAGAATTATTAGAACCTCAAATAATGGAGATTTATGTCTTAAACATATTTGATATTAGCATTCAATTAGCCTAATTTAACTGTCCATGTAAAAAATTGATAATAGAGCCGGGCGTGGTGACGCACGCTTGTAATCCCATTACTTGGGAGGCTGAGACAGGAGGATCCCGGTTCGTGGTCAGCCTCAGCAACTTAGTGAGGCCCTCTGCAACTTAGTGAGGCCCTGTTTCAAAATAAAGAATAAAAAATAGGACTGGGGGTGTAGCCCGGAGGTAGAATGCCTCTGGGTTCAATCCAAAGTACCGCAAAAAAAAATTTGATGATGACAATATACTCAGTAGTGTATTAGATATGTTAGGTAGCTAGATAACTATGAGCAGGATAGAGTTAAATTGGGACAGTGATTACCCCACCCAGCTGTGGTAAAAGACTACAAGCCAGCCTATTATATTGCAGCTTTAGATTTCCCAAATTATATAATGTGTACAGTTGCACTAAGCTGTGGTGCAAAACCCGAAAGTAATCCCCCCTCCCAAATTACTATGCATGAGAAGGGACTGGGGCCCCTTCTCTCCTTTACTCCACTCAGCAACCCTCCGGTGGAACCTCCGAAATAAAGCCTTTTCATGCCTACCTTATCTGCGTCCTCCGAATGACATCTTTCAGGGAGACAGGAACCAAGGGAAACTCATGGCCCTGTGACATAAGTGGCACTGAGACTCAGATATATGCAAGGTGAGATGCTGGGACTCCCCTAAGGTCAGGCAGCCATGCTCCCACGTCTTTCCTCTTCCCCTACTCTTTGGGCCAGGCAACCACTGCCATGCACCTGGCTCTGATGATTGTCCCCACTGCTTTTTGGATTCTGGGCTGCTGATTCTTCTACCATTTTTTGATCCAGTGGGCCAAGCCACCACAAGATTGGCTCTCCCCCTGTCAATTCTCCCCACCACTTTTTGGATTCTGCAGGCCAGGTTGCCATGTGGGCCAAGCTGCCAGTGTCTGGTCCTCTGTCATTTTTAAACTCTGTGCCATTGTTTTTTGATTGCATGAGCAGGGCATTATGTGCCTGGCTCTCCTGTCCCCATGTCCCTATTCACTCTTCCTAGTGGCTCCAGTCCTCTTCCCCTACCCATTCCTCTGGGAGGACAGGAAAGCAGATGCAGATAAATTCAACTTTGCGGGTGTGCGCTTCTCAATCCAGTGCCTCCCTGGCTGGACACTATTTTGGTGTTCCAAGCCAACTCTACTGAGCATGGCCTGGCACCATTTTAGCATTCTAGACTTTGGAGAGCATGGGACACAAAACAACCTCAGGAATTCATAAACAACTTGTTTGGACATGCCTATTATATAGAGCATGAGATACAAACAACCTCAGGAACTCATCAAGCAACTTGTTTGGACATGCTAATTGTATTCAACCTCAGGAACTCATCAAGCAACTTGTTTTGACATGTCAGCATATGGCTCAATCAACGTGCCTGTGCTGCAGTTGATAACAAACCCTTAGATCATAAATCTGTTTCCTGTATCTGATGGATTTACATTATTACTACTTTGGTGTAAAGAACAAGTGTCTGGTACGGTTCAATAAGCCTGCCAAAGACAATTGACAGCACTTGCAGAAACCTATAGAAACCCTATAAAAAAGCAGCTGTTTTGACACACAACACATTGAGCTATTGCTTACACCATGACAAGTCTACTGTGTGTACAGCTCTGATCCAGTAACTTTGCTTCCACCCTGCTTTTTGCTGATCGAGGATCAGTGTGACTTTTTAGCCTTCTCAGTGCCCAGAATCTCCTCTTCCATTCCTGGAGTTGGCTCATTATCCCCTTTTCCCTGCTTGTTTATAACTAGCTATTTGTTAGATATTTGAAGTGTTCTAAGTGCTAGAACTTGTGTATTGTTTAATGTATGTGTTCATTCTAAATTGTTAGATTTACTAGGGTGAATTATGTTGTTTGATGTTCATTCATAGCTAATTGGCTTTTGGCAAAGTGTGATAATATGCCGAAAATATAGCTCTGCTTCCTAGTTTAGTATTAAACTCCCTGTCCTTACTGCCTCTAGGACAACGCCCGAGAAATCAGTTCCTGTCCTTACCGCCACCCGCCACGAAACCAACCTCCGCCTGTGTGCTCAGCCCACACCCCAGACCTACCCCCTTGCTTCTAAATAAGGAAATTTTACTATGATTGGTTGACTTAGAACATACCCCGTGAACTCTGCTTGCTCTCTATAAAAGGAAACAGTGAACTGTACAAGAGGCTGCCGTTTTGACCTGCTGGAGAGGGGTAGCCTCGAAGTGATAAAAGCTTCCTGCCTTAACTGAGCCTGGTCTCAGACCCTTTGTCCTGCACATGGGGTACAACAAATTAACTGAGCCTGGTCTCAGACCCTTTGTCCTGCACATGGGGTACAACAAAAGCAGCTACCCAGCATCTGAGCTAGCTTAATCTTACTTGTAGAATACTCACAATTCCCCATGTGCTATAACTTTTGAGTATTGAATAAACCGCTTAATATCATGGGAAGACACATATCGTGTGTAATGTGACTTACTGGTCTTAGAATCTTGCAGCCTGCTGCTCGCAACACAGACAAGCTATCTTAATGGAAGGAAAACTTCCTTCCCCCACCCACCTTGAGGCCATTTTAACCCAATCTTCACATGGACAGCACCATTTTTTAAATTGTTCTGGACCATGTGGTTTTTAAATGTCAAATAAAATGCTTTTTCTCCCTAGATAACGAACCAGTGAATTTCATGGTTTGTAGAGTATCTTTAACAGGAAAAAGTGATCTAAGATACTAACATTTCTTTTGTCTAATGTCTTGATTTCAGGGGTAACATAATTGTTAAAATTAAATTGGATAATTCAAAATACAATGAATTCATTAAAATGCTCTTGGCTTCTCTCTTTTTTTTCCTATGGTAACAGGGATTCAACCCAGGGGCATTCTACCTCTGGGCTACACCCCCAGCCCTATTTTTTGTTCTTCATTTTGAAACAGGTTCTCACTAAGTTGTGGATGGCCTCACTAAGTAGCTGAGGCTGGCCGCAAACCCAGATCCTCCGGTCTCCATCTCCCAAGTAATGGGATTACAATCGTGCACCACCACGCCCGGCATTGGCTCCTTAAAATCTAAGATAACAGAGACAAGATAGCTTTGTTTGGGGGTCTTTACTAAGGCAACACGGGCTGCCAGAAATTGGGTTTCTAGTCAATGTATAACTTTATATACAAGATTTTGCAATGCTTTTACGAGAAAACTATCAAAAAATCATAAAGTATGCTGTTTTTGTTGGGAAAAGGGTAATTCTAAGTTAAAAATAGATTTAAGAGAAAACTAAGACATGGTAACCAGCCCAGAAGCTGCAATTCAGGCTTCTAAAAAAACAAAGACAGGCAGACCTCTGCCTGTGTGTGTGTGTAGTCATGGTGCATATGTGATTTACCCCAGGAGGTATTTTCAGTCCAGTCTCTTTCTGTAAGGGCCTATTCCCAGTGCTATTCATCAAGTAGTTTGCAGCTATCTCCCATCACTTATAGGGCCCCTTCCACCCCAGCAGCCCTCTAGGTGCCATCTTTGGCTCCCACTATGCCGTCTTCTTGGCACCCCATGTCCTCACCCATGTGTGGTTGGCTTGTAACTGCCATGTTCCCTTAACCCCCCCCCCACAATTATTTTGCTTTTTTGAGCTCATGGTAATTTTTCTGATAAACTTACCTGGATTTGTGCACTTAGTTAAGTCTGATTTATTTTTGTTTTATGGCCCTCTTTTTCCCGCCTTTCTTCTGCTGTCTTTACTGAGGTTACCTCTTAGTTTCATCCTGGATTCAAAAAACAGAAACCATCCCTTTTTGGGAATCTCAGAGGGTATAAAATATTTGGGAATGTTTGGTGTGGAACTGCCTGCCATGGGAGACAAAGTGACCACTTAAAATCAATTGATTATTACCAATGACTGACCGACTCTGCCCCAAGCACCCCCAACTACATGAGTTTTTACCATGTCTGTGCCATGCAATCTATAACAGGATATGATTTGGCTTCTGGAATTTCTAAATCTGGCAGGCACTCTCTGTAGAGAGCACCTATAACTGTCTTATTGCCTACTTGTGGGGACCCAATATCTGGTAAATAAAAGCTGCAAAATATTTTTTTCTGTTTATTTTTACGTAGATATGTATATAGGGGTATTGCTTATTATGTTCTGTATATCATTGACAGGATGCCAAATTGGTTTATACATAAATGAGTGCTCACAAATTAAGGAATCATAAACCCAAATGCATTGTAGCTCTTGAATGCATTGTAGCTCATTATTTTCAATGAAAATAAATGTTTATTTGAAAAATATAAGACAACAAATTTATACTTCCTCCCATGGCAAAGAAAAACTTGAGAATACTAGGCAGGCAGGATTTTGAGATCTGGCAAAGCCAGCCAGTACACCAGACCCCCAGTTTATGGGCTCCAAAGGGGATACCCTGAGGGCCCTAGGCACAAAATGTTTTATTATTTGGGAAAAGGATGGGATGCCCACTTTCTCAAGTCTCTGTCTTCTCCTCCAAACACGGTACCTCCTGGTTTCTTCTGGATTCTCCTCTGGGTTGTATTCTAGGAAAAGGAAAGAGGTTCATGTTCTATTGTAATACAAATTGGCCTCAATACCAATTAAATAATCAAGAAGCATGGCCTTTAAATGGGAGCTTTGATTTTATTTATTTTTTTGTGGTACCGGGGATTGAACCAAGGGGTGTTCTACCTCCACGCTTCACCCCCGGCCCTATATTTTTTATACTTTATTTTGAAACCGGGTCTCACAAAGTTGCAGAGGGCCTCACTAGGTAGAGAGAGACAGAGAGACAGGGAGAGAGAGAGAGAGAGAGCTAAGGCTGGCCACGAACCCTGATCCTCCGGTCTCTGCCTCCCAAAGTACTGGGATTACAAGATGCGCCACCACGCCCGGCTGGGAGCTTTAATTTTAACACCATACTCTAGCTAGCTCTTTTCTGGCATGATCAGAAAATATGGGCATTGGCCTTATGACCTTAAGGGATAGCCTTGACTTTTGTGAAACTTGTAAATTAGCTTCATTACAGCATTGTTAAACCTCCAATCTCCCCTTTTGGGTTCCAACACAGGGAATAAGACAAAACTCCTGATGGGACTACTCCAGGAATCCATCCACTAACACCCAGACCCCTGACCCAAAGCCTTATGCCCCTCTACCAGGCAACCCACAGCTAAAGTTTAACAAGAGCCTTCTCCCTCTATATGCTGGCCTTTATTCTATTTTTCAGATATATTCTCTATAGGAGGTAGCAGGCCCAGTGGGCCAACCTATTAAAGTAAAAGCTCCCTTTTCTTTGCAGGTTTTTAGGTAAAATAGGATCTGGCAAAAATCTCAGATGGCCCTAAATGGTATATTAAAAAGTTTTAAAGTTTGGCTACTTCAGTTTCTCCACCTGATCCCCATTGGAATTATAATACCCCTGAAGGAATTTAGTCAGGAAATCACCTGGTATGTATTGAGAGATATAGCACAGTCTGTTAAGCCTGTAAATTACAATAAACTGACTGCCATAGACTAAGACCTCAGTGAAAATTCCACAGCCTTTGGAGAGGTCTCAAAAGGCTTTTATTAAATACACCACCCTGAGACCTAACCCCCATAAAGGGGCATTAGTTCTAAATGATAAATTCCTCACCCAATTTGCCTCAGACATGAAAATAGCCTTCTTAGTCTTTTATAACCAAGACCAGGATACAGAGGAAAAGGATAAGGGAGAAAAGAGAGGCCCAACAATTGGCTGCTTTAAAGGTCTCACAGCCAACTCCAGGTTGATTCCCCTGGAGACCCTTCCCTAAGAAAGCTGCCAGCCACTGTGGGAAGCCTAGACACTGGTAAAGCAAATGTCTGGAAGAGACAAAGGGCCTGAGCACCCTGTCCTCTATGCAGAGGCCAGATTCCTCGAGGACAGCCTGCCCTAAGGACCGAAGGGACCACAGGTCAGACTCTCCATTGCTAGCCCTGGACTAAGAATGCCCTTCACTCCAGTTGGCTCCCATATCAGAGCTCACCATCAAAGGGGTTGAACCCAGGACATCCTTGGACTCGGCCAGTTTTGGACCCCAGATTTCCTTTAAGTTCAGGACCTGCCTATTCTGTGCTAACTTCCTACTCTGGATTCCTTTCCTCTCTATGTTCTGCCAGGCAATGTGGGCAAATAAAGGACCAATAGAATAATAATTTACACCTCCTTTTACTGTTAATGGGAAAAAAGTTTTGCTCACCCACTAATTTTAATTTATATCAAAATGCCCTAGCCCTCTCTTGGGAAAAATAGACTTCAGCTGCTGGATCTCATTTGGCCTTCTCTCCAGAGTCACAGATAAGTTAAGGTAAGGGACTCTAAAATTACAGAGTTTATCAGACATGCCATCTTTATGCCCCAAAACAACCACTAGGATCCCAGGCCTCCTCTGCTCTGGTTCAGCCCATATGTCATAAGAATTCTTGCCCAGGGGAAGGCTGACAATTAAACTTTACAGTTATCCCTTTTCAGAGGTTAAAAATTCTTTTAGGTCTTTATCAATACCTTCACAGGCTAAATAAAAGCCTTTCTCACCAGAACAAAATGTACACAGGAGATATTGAAGCCCTTCCTAAACACTGACCTTAATACAAAAGCCTGACCTAACCAAATATATAACTTCTCTATGTTAATTCAGACAGGCAAAATACATGCCTATGGATAAGAAGTAGGGAATAAAGTCAACCAGGTAACAACTTTTCTGTAAGTCTAAAAGCCAAGCCCTTATTAAGGCTTGGAGGGAAGCTCTCCAAGATTCCAGTTAATCCCTCTTGGAGGGCCCCTTTACTGTCCACTCCTAGACACATCAAGGTATCTGGAATTTCCAGCTGGATCCACCATGCCAGGGTCAAGCTGTGTACTATATCAGATGAAGCTGTTCATTCTTCAGAATTACCCACAGACAACTATACCTGTACACCCATAGAAGACCTCCAGTTCCTTTTCAAAAGACAAACAGATTAGTAGATCCCCTTTAGCTTAACACCCCTTGATTCTGTCTATCATCCCTATCTTCCTACAACACAAGACGCTCAGAGGCTACTATAAGCTAACTCCTCCTATGCCCATGCCTATTGGCTCTGTTTAAATTATGAGTGTTGGATTTGATTACAGTGGCCAGAGGGGGAATATGCATTATGCTTCAGAAAAAAATGCTGCTTTTATGTCAACAGATCAGGCCATGTACAGGAAAGTATTTAACATTCAACAAAAAGGGCATCCAACCTGATGGAGCAAGCTACCCAGGGATGGATATCATGGAAGAAAACATGGTCCTGGATTTCTTGGTGCTTGCCCTCTGTGGGGCCTTTAGTCACAATATCCTACTCTTCTTTGGTCCTTGTCTCCTAAACCTGTTAACAAAGTTTGTTTCTTCCCTGCTCCATGAGGGCTGGACTACCAACCCCTCTCTACAGTGGATGCTGACTATCAAGGACCCCTGGACCAACCCACCTTCCAGGAAAGACCTTATCCTGTCCCAACATGCCCTGCCCTGGTAGCAAGAGAAGGAGGCCCTGACATGTCTACATCCCTACCCAGCTCTAAGAAACTACATAAAATGGACCATCGCCCATGTTCCCTAAATGATTTCAGGGCCTATGATTCTTGAGGGGGGAATGTTAGGTAGCTGAATGTTCCATTACAAAGTATGCATTCTATGTAATTTTCAGGAGGCTAACACAATTGTTGTATTCATTAGACGACCAAGCCCTGATTTGCCCAAACATGTCTTTTTTTTTTGTTTCCTAATGATATTATTCATTATGCATAAAAGTATCTTGGTCAACAATGAACTGCATACACAATGGTGGTCCCATAAGATTATATTGCCTATTGATGTTCTAGCTTCCTAGCTTGGGTCAATATACTCTATGATGTTGTACAATTATGAAATAACCTGAAACACTTTCTCAAAACAAACTCCTGCCATTAATCAATGCATGACTGTAATTAAGGTAAAGGAAATGTTAATGCAATAGGAGTGATGGAGCTTAGAGTCATTGTCTTACACCAAGAAGATATAACTTCAGAAGTTCTCCCTTCACACTGTAACTCACAGTCGCATTCAGGTCCCAGAGTTTCTGTTGATGTAAAAGATATGTCTCTAGGAAAGGTCTACATCCTCACCTCTAAAATCATTGTAACAATTCAGAAAATAGAGGTTGTGTTTATATCCAAGAAAAAATATTCAGCAGGATCCAAAGTTTCACTGATAAGATACTAAACTAATTTCCTTTTTGTTATTAGTACATATACATAAAAATCCTTGCGGTCTACTTGTAGAACTTCTATTGATTACCAATATTTATAACCAACTAGTATAATGATTATTGGAAAGGTACTTTAAAGTCACACCACTTTAGATGAATGCCCTATAATTTTTTCACGTTTAATTACATAAAAAATCAGATGCTCCTAAAAGCTTTTATAAATACATTCAGAGGCACTGTTGTAATCCTTTCATCAGTATGCCTCTGCTCAAAAAATTAACAAAATTTTATATATATAAATAAGTATTATATACTTATACAAATATATATATTTATTATATACTTATACATTAATTATATATGAGATATAATTTCACTGGATTTTTTTTCTTTTTTTTTTCTGCGGTACCAGGGATTGAACGCAGGGGCGTTCTACCTCCGCGCTATGACCCCGGCCCTATTTTTTTATGCTTTATTTTGAAACCGGGTCTCACGAAGTTGCGGAGGGCCTCACTAGGTAGAGAGAGAGAGAGAGAGAGAGAGAGAGAGAGAGAGAGATCATGCGCGCGCATGCATGCTGAGGTTGGCCGCGAACTGGATCCTCCGGTCTCCGCCTCCCAAAGTACTGGGATTACAAGCGTGTGCCACCACGCCCGGCTACTGGATTTTATACAAGGTGTAAATGTGCATTAGATTATTCCTAATGCAGTTTTTAAGTTAGTGAACATAAAAATGTAGGGCCGGGCGTGGTGGCGCACGCTTGTAATCCCAGTACTTTGGGAGGCGGAG
>PVJS01060302.1:0-11278 GCA_004027185.1 Glis glis
AGAGAGAGAGAGAGAGACAAGGAGAGAGAGAGAGAGAGAGAGAGAGAGAGAGAGAGAGAGCTGAGACTGGCCGCGAACCTGGATCCTCCGGTCTCCGCCTCCCAAAGTACTGGGATTACAAGCGTGCGCCACCACGCCCGGCACAAGTCCAGTTTTAAGGGGATTCATGCCTGAATTGGAGAAGAGCCCCAGGGTCTTGGTTTCCATCCTTACATAGAGTTCATTTCCAAGATAAAGACAGCATATTTTGGTTGTGTTTCGTAGGGTGAGACGCTTCTCTGCTTCTTTCAGTGAGTCTTCTGTTTGTTTTTGTGAGACAGTTGGCAGGAAATCCCAACTTATTTTTATAGTGAAAAGCAACAGTCACAGTGAATTCTCCAGTGCCCAAATTTAAATAGCATATCAAAGTCGAAAAGTGAGACCATTCTGTGATCTGTTTTTTCTTCTAATGCTTTTGATCTAATTGTATTCCAAAGTCGAGGCACAGAAAGAAGTAACCTTGGCTCCTGGAATGACGATGAATAGATCATCCCAGGTGGAAATTTCCAGCCACGCGAGAAGAGTTTCCTGGAACCTGGAGAGCAATTCCAAAGCGGAATGGTGGTCAAGCTGGGGTGGGGACCACAGTGGAAGGACTTTGTCATCAGTCCCTACTCATCAGGAGCCAACAGCCTGAAGAGCAGGTGAGCATGGTGTCTGGCCGTGTCCACCTGGGACACGGAGCTCTCACGCGGTGGGAGGGGAGCTTTACATCCTGGCTGAAGGACCAGAGGGGACACTGGGACTATGCAGAGTATCCCGTCTTATGAGCAGTCTTGGGACTCAGAGGCCCTACACCAGTCATGTCCCTTGTCACTCCTCAAACATGAAATTCTGGAACATTCTCTGGCTCCTCTTGCAGACTCTCATGTAGACCCTGAGTTCATTCTCTCCCCAATTGACTTGCTTCCGTTTTCCTTTTTAATGTGGCAAGAATCACAATATTCACAACCAGTCAACACCCTCACGGTGGTACAGATACTATATGCCCCGTGTGTCTTTGAACTTCATCACAATCTAATGAGGTGGGAAGGGCAGGTGTTGCTGAGCCTGGTATACTGTTGCTTACTAGTCAGACGATACTTTCAAGACTGTGGAGGCTCTTGTGACCCTTCTAGTGACCTGCGGATGGGTTTCATGGTCCTGTTGTACAGAGAGACAGCTGAGGCTCAGGGATGTGGGATGCATGATCCTGGGCACCAGGAGGCTTGGAGCCTCGATCTGACTCCAGGTATGAGGTGGGGCTCACTCCACCATTGGCGCGTATGATGGAGACCTTCAGAATGAGGAGACCCAGTGCTTTTTCGAGAATCACAGGGCAGGAACAGGCCTCCCGATTCCTGCTCCATTGCAAACCGGAGTGCTAGACTGCAGAGAATTTTCTGTTGCATTCATGCAGCCTGGCAGCCCAGGCCAGGGCTCCCCATTTGGAGACTCCATCTGCCTGAGCAACAGCAGTACTGCAGACTGTCTCTCGATGAGGCAGGAGGCAGACCCAAACAGAACACAGCCGGTGAGATGGAGTTTGGACCATCCTGAAGGAAAAACTGCTCTGTGGATTCTCTTAGCCCTGCCTGCATGAGCTATGCTGTGTCTACTGCACAGATATTTGAGAAAACCCAAAGGACCCTGAGAAATCTGGGTCCTAAGAAATCACAAGAGACGTAAATAACACGCCCGATAGATCTGTACTCAGAAATAAATGGCCTCGTTCTAAATACGGAAAATCTTATTTATCCCTGCTTGCATCTGCTGCCTCTTTCCTGCCACTAAATATTTTAGCTCGGGTGCCGAGAGCCGAATTTAATCGGGGGTTAAAAAAGAAATCAGCGAACATCAAGCCAGAAGGCAAATGGAGCTCTTACCTTGCGAGGCCTGCAGCCTCCCTCTAATCAGCGCTGTGCTATTTGCATATTATACTCTGTGAGCATCTCATTCTCATCAGAGGGATCTGCAAATCCCCACAAATCAACTCCCTGGGAGCTGGGGACCTGGCGGGCTGGAGACCTGCCTCTGCCGGCCACCAGGTGGCAGTGTTCTCGCTGTCTTTCCTTCAGTGAGGAAGGGATGGAGCTGGGGTTTAGATTTTCTGTGCTGTTGCCAGGGTAGCTCAGATATTCATTAGCACCACCCTGCGGATGTGCAGCTTCCCCAGGTGCTCTGAGGGACAGTCTTCATTCCCCAGGACTCCTTTCCTCATGTGTGTGTGTGTGTGTGTGTGTGTGTGCGCGTGCGTGTGCGTGTGTGTGTGTGTTTCTCTCTGACGCTGGAGAAATCCAAGGTAGAATTTTTCCAGGAGCTGCTTTAGGGGCTGGAGGCCCAAGACTTGGGGTCCTGTTAGACTGTTCCATGTCACCTGCAGAGAATCAAGGACATGTGGATGGCTTGCTACAAATCCACCCACGGTGTCAGGCAACTGGGCCACACTCCATTGGGGGACAGGGTCCCTGCCATCTTCCTGCACAAGGACAGTGAATTAAAACTCCAGCAATGCCCAAAGCAACAACAATATTGATGTTGACTTACATGTAGGCTTGTCAAAATTTTCCCAAAGCAGGTATTTGAACAGCTGAATGAAATCCATGCTTCTCTCTCCTCTCTATCTCTCACACACTCCTTCCCCTTCTCTGTCAAGGTATCACAAGCTGTGCTAGATCTCAGCGCACACACACATCACTCCTGTCTCCTGTTCTTGCATTCTCTGAGTCAGAGGCCACAGGCTGCAGTGCTGCACGGGCGACGTCCCAGCCCCCCGGAAGGCCCCGCCACATGGTTTTCAATTCCTCTTTGAGCCTTACAGTCCCTTAGTGATGATTATTCCAGACTCGGTTCAATGCTACCATGGAACAGAAGTAGGTATGAAATCCTTGGCACGCAGGCAGTGAGACACATCCTACCTCCCTGGAGAGAAAGTGGTGATGCTGAGCAAGGAAGTCAGGGCATGGCCTTGGGCAGGAAGACTACTCCTCCCTCCTGTATTTCCAGCTTTGTCTTCTCCCCACATGCGCAGCTGTCCTAGGATGGGATGTCCTGCTGAGCCTCAAAGGAAACCTCTGTTTGGCTGAGGAGGGCAGGATTCTGGCATGTTGAATACTTTTCAGGAGATCAAGAGTTTGGGTCTGTCCCATGTCCCTATCTGAGTCACAGGAGCCCCTGAGACCCCCAATACCCTTACCAGAGCCTCCTAAACACCAAGGTTGGGGAGACCTGCTGCCAGGGACCAATGGACTCTGCACAGAGCTGGGAGAGGTCTCAGGCCCTAACTGGAGGCACAGGCCACCCGGCAGGTCCTCCTGGAGGACAGATGTCTCATTCACCAGAGCCACAGGGCAGGGCGGGGTGCTCCCAGTGCTGTGACGACAAGGATACGAACTTACGAGTTTTCTCATCATCAACTTTTCCCCCAGCTCTATTGTAAGTCTTTGTATTAAGCAAGGCTTAGGTCGGGTCACACTCAAGAGATCTCAAATCTGAGAGTGTGTAACAGAAGATAGAAATTGGAAAAGTTTGGGAACTATGTTCTGGCAATATTTCAAGAGAAGGAAATTCAGAATAAAGATTGTTTGAAGAACTTATTTTTGAATGAATGGATTAATGGCTGCTTGGTTTTCTACTTTTTGTTTCTATGGTCTTGAATCAGAAATATATCATTCTGCCGAAAGTGTCTAAATGTGTTGAAAATTTGTACCATCTAATTAGGGTGTGATGGGATGCTATCTTGCTTTATATAAATGTCTCGAAGGCAGGTCCAGGTCTTACAGCATCTCTGTTTCCCATGAAGGGCCGACAGAGTATACTGGAGCAGAATAAATGCCCAGATCCCACCTGAGTGACAGACAGCAGAGGTTCACAGGGCTCACTGTGGCCTCCCGTTGGGTTGACTGTTCATCACACTGGTAGGGATGGGTCCTCCTTCATCTCCCTCCTGCCTCCCTCTCCTCCTTCAGCTTCGTCAAATGGCTGTGTTGTGTTTGGTCAGGTCTTGTCCTCCACGGTAGTTAATGTGATGGTGGGTGCTTGGCAGAGACTTGAAATAATATTCCCGAATGAACAAGGGCTATGGGGACCACTTCACGTCTTCAGTGAAGGCATTTTGTTACCTGCAGATTCCCCCTGCCCTCCTACCTGTTCATAGCCACATTGGAGGGAAGCCACATGGTGGGGGACAATGTGTCACCTTTCATGGAAGCCCAGTGGTGTGGGGAAGGGAGTAAGTCAGTGATTTCAAAAGTCTGACAGACCATAAAAGTGCCAAGTAACAAATGAGGCATTGAGTGGAGAAGTTTCTGCTCTAAAACCCTTCAGGGACCTGGCCATACTGCCTCGAGGGTCATACAGAGCCCGAGACCTGCACGGAGTGTCACCTCCCAGAATCTTCCTCCTCGGGCAGCATCTATTTTAAATGCCAACACTTCGTAGGCTTGGTGTCCACACAGCTGATTCCTCTTCCTTCTAATAAACTGAGTTCCAGATGCATGTATTCCTGCAAAAAGAACAAGGTGCTAGGTGGAATTTTCTTCCCTTAGGGGCGAGACGGTTCCCTCTTCTTGGGTAGTTCTGAGCTGACGCCTTCCACTGTCTGGAGGGAACTTCACCTAGCGCTGAATGCGGGGTGTCCATGGGTTTGAGCAGCCAGTGTGCACAGCTCTGCCTCCTGGCGTCCTGCTGGCTCACCTGGGCTCTGGCGCTGGACCCAGGGTGCCCGGAATCATGAGCTTGTATGGTTGGAAGAGACCACAGGCCTGCGAGTCTGACCTCCTGCCCAGTGCACGTCACATTAGGATAACCGTGACGGGGCAGCGTGACCTTGCCGAGACAGCTGCTGTCATGTTGAAAGCAGAGTGAAAGTGGCCAGCCCTCTGACTTCCACGCGTGGTCCCAGTTCATAGAACAAGGGGCAACCGCAGGTCTTCACCGCCATTCTGAGCTCAGGGAGTTCAGATGTGGGAGACGGGCGCCGTACGCACCTGCACCTTCCCAAGGGCAGCCAGAAACACATTATATGAGCAATGCAAATTTTATAGAAGAACAAAAGAGGAATTAAGGAGGGAGGCAGGGAGGGAGAGCGAGGTGATTCCTTTACAGCAGGTAGTTTGGCTTGGGGACAGGGAGGTCTACCAGAATCCCCTGGCTGAGGCTGGCACAGTATGAAGGTGTGCTGGAGTGGGAGCCCAGAGGAGGGCAGGGAAGGGGATAAGGAGGTCAAAGATGGCCCACACCCTGTCCTCTCAGCATTACTGCCAAGGTGCTTCACTCCAGCACTTCTACCCAGTAGAACTGAGGATCATGAACTGTTTCCTTACAAAGTTACCTGGCAGGAATACAGACTTACGCTATCATGCTGGGCACTTAGGGCACTGATGTTTGGATGTCAAAAGCGTTAGAAGGGGCTTAGAGTTATCTAATCCATCCCAGCAGTGTTTCCAGGATGGGAAAAAGAACTGAGGCCCAAGAGACTACAAGAAGGGTTTAGTGAGCAGAACCGAGACGGAAGTCCGGCTCTGGGACTCGAATGGGATCGCCTGGCGCACCTGTGCTCACATGGCCAGACCTGTCTTCCTTCAAGAATCCGCAGTGTGCATTTCTGTAGAACTGCATTAGCACACGCCCAGGAATAGGGCACAGGGCCTGAAGTCCTTATGAGGTTTAAGAAGACAGAAACAAAAAAGGAATGGGAGTTCCCAAGGGTATATCAGGCATTCCAACCCCAAATACTTGCATTTCATCAAGACTGTACCAAGGTGAAAATGTGTTTGTCTCGCTCTCGCAATCAAGGCATAATTAAAAAGCTGTAATACTATAACCACTGAACATATGTTGTTTATAAAAATCTCTCGGGATTAGGTAATTAATTGCAAGCAACATTTCTCAAGGCGAAAGGGAATTCTTCCATTACCTTTAGAGAGCATTAGGACCTCTGATTTCTCTTTTTTTCTCAAGTCCCAGCAGACTGTCTCTTCATGCTGAGTTAAAATAACCAATAGACTCTCAAGATACTCACCAGGTCTATACTGAGTTTTCAAAGGTAGATTCGGCTTTGGTTCTGAGAACCAGAGGCTTGTATTCCACCCGCTTCAGCGCGGGGACGCAGCCACGCTGGGGCAGCACCCCGCCTGTCCCGAGGACACTGGTGTCCTCCTGTGCAACCTGAGGACTGCTCGTGGGGAACCACACCCATCAACTTACAGAGGCCAAGAGAGAAGGGGCCGTACTGCAAGGTCCACGTGGCATTTATAAACCACCCCATAGAAAAGATCATGCGAGCTCATGATGCCGATTACTCCCTGAAGCACGGGATGATACGGCGAGCTCGCGATGACACGCCACAGACCCTTGCTCTGCTCTTTCTCAGCATGCCCTTCCCTCGTTGTGCTGGGCGTCCAGTAGGGGACATGACATTTCCACCTGCAGCACTTCCCCACAGACAATGCAGCCCTCCCGTGACACGTCCCTCTCCTCTCCTACCCCAAGAACAGCATCCCAACCAGACTCCTGGGTTCCCTCAGCCACCTGTGTTCTGACCCTGACTTTCCAAACTGCTCATTGATTTTGAGATTCCCCAGCTTCCAGAAAAGTGCTCCTCTGCTTTGCTCACCAGATTTGAGGCCCACTGTTGGCAAGAATCTCCACCTTGGTCTAAACAATTGCTCCATGGTATTCCTTGGCATCCTGCTGGGGCCCTGTGACATGTTCTCAAGGATTAACTATGACCAGAAGTGCCCCCTCCCATTTCCAGTCCAAACATTTAAAATCCAGCATGCATCCCCCCAATGCTGCCTGCCCTACAGCGAGGCTGCGAGGAGGGCGGCCCAGCAGCCTGGGACTCGGAGTGGCCTCCAGGAGCCTCCCCGGCCTTCTCTTTGTAGACTGGGCTTGTATGACTATGAGAAACACTCTGTTGTTTAAAAACAGAGATGGTGTTTTGGTTGGCTTTTTATGGTTTTGTTAGCACGGCCAGACCCACCTTATCTTGACAGTGCAGCTGCCCTCTAGTCTTGCCATGATAAGGATTATTCCAGAAGCCCAAGGAAGAGAATGTTGGGCTGCAAAGTATGCATAAGGCACGGTCTCCGCTCTCAGCATCGAGTATCATGGGAAGCTCCCAAGCAGGTTTTAATATCTCCTCTTTCCAAAGCTCCATCCATCAGCCAGGGCCCCTGGCTGCTGTCCCACATGTCAGAGCTTCTGTCTAGACACCCTAAATGCAGAATAATGCTCCTCCTCACTGTGCACTGCAGTCCCCCCTCAATTCCACCAGGTAACCTTTGCAGGCCAAGACTGTTGGAATAATATTCTGAGACCAACTGGGATAGCTCTCTGTCATAGTTAGATATAAATGTCCCCTAAAGAGCTCATTTATTAATATTCAGGGTTGATATAGTGAAGTCATGAGGGTTATAATCCAAGAGTGGATAAATCCATTGTAATGGATTTACTTGGGTGGTACTCGGTAGACCGATATGGTGTGGCTGGAGGAGGTGGATCCCTGGGGGTGCAGGCTTGGAGATTATAGATGGTTCCTCCTCCCCCTGCTCTCTCTTTTTTTTTGCTTCCAGCCTCCATGATGTGAACACAGCCCATGTGCTCTCCCTCTCTCCGCTTCTTGCCGCCATGCCCTGAGATCCACGGTCCCCGGCCTCACATGGACTGAACCCCAAACCGTAAGAAAATGAATCTTCTTTCCTGTAAGTTACGTGGTCAGTCTTTTAGATGATAGCTGCAAGAATGCTGACCGGAGCACTCTCCCGTCCCCACAATGGAACCGTTTATTTTGTAGTTTAAACGGCCATACTTGGCTGGAGCACTCCCAGGGCACAGACGCAGCAGGCCATAACAATCACACAGCAAAACAACCGGGAGCCATGGCGGTGGGAAGGCTGGTGAGGAGTGTATGGGAAACAAAGGGGCAGGAAGAGGAAGCTGTCCAGCAAGGAGGTCCCGCTCATTTCCCTAGGGGCAACAAGGCCAGGGAGCACGCCATCACGGTAAGCCTTCTCTTTGGGGTTTGACTGGAGATGCCGTGCGTGCTGTGAGGTATATACTCTGACCTCTTAGGCGAGAAGGGCCTCTGTTCCTCCATGGAGGCGCCTATGCCGGGCACAGGGACTCCTGAGATGCTGCCACCCCTGAGACTCAGCAGTTGCTACCAGCAGTGCCCAGAAGTGGACCTTCCCTGAACTTTCTGTATATGTGTGCTTCTTGCCACGTAAGTTATGGACTGGCAAGTTCTCAGGTCTCTGCCTCAGTATGCCTGTGCTCTCACAGACCTCATGGACCTTCAAGGCAACCGAGGAAGGTTCTGGACTCTTACCTCCCAGAAGAGGAAACTGAGGGTGAGACAAGGTGTGTGACCTACTCGTGGTCACCCAGCAGCCAAGTGACAAACAGGACTCCAGGCCTGGCTTGCTGAGCTCTACCTCTGTGCCCTGAGAATCGCCTGTCATGGGATGAGAGGGCTCGAGGCTGCTCCTGCCCAACAGACACATCAGGAGGACAGTCCCACATAACCTGAGTATTGATCCAAGCCCGACACTTAAGCTTGCTTGAGTATTGATCATGCCCACAAAACAGATGTTACTTCTACACAGTGGGCATGTGGTTAGGACCATGGGACTGGTGGCAGCCCTTCTACAGGATGTGTAGCCATACAAAGGTCACAGCACGTTGTCCAGCCCAAGTCCCCACAGCTGTGAAACAGAATAAAAGTAGAACATTGGTCCAGGGCTTCTGAGAGGACAAAGCAAGCTCATCCGTGTAGCTCCTGGCATGGAAGGAGTCCACACTGGATGTCAGATAGTCCCGTTCCTGTCCTTCTTTCAAGGGTGTGCTGCAGACTGGGAGGTGTCTAGAGCCTGGTTGGCTATAACTCTACTCCCCTGGGCTCCAAATAGGGAGGATGCTACTGTCCCCCATGTCACTCAGCTTCCTTTATCCTTGGGCTTAAAAGGTGAAACTGATATTTAAAATAAGGTTGACAGTTACTTTTGCTCTGAAACCATGAAGAATTTTTCTGCAGAGGGAGGTTGGTGGAAATGGGAATTCAGAGGCAGTGAGGAGGGAAGCAACGCGGTGTCCTTGGGGAGGGTTCTGGAACATTCAGCCCATTCGAAAGCCTTTCCCCATCATTCATTAGGTACCCAGAGATCCACCTGGTGCTACAGGAAGCATACAATGCAAAGCATATCTCTTGCCTTCAAATGACTGGATTTATCTGGAGAGACAAGATTTGAAATAATAGGGCTATCATTATCAGCAATCTTGATTCAGATAAGAGGAGGTGGAGGAAGTCAGACACTTTGGCTTTTGGATGTCAGCAACCCCAGCTGTGAAGGTGATAATTGGACTGATCGCAGCTGAAAACTGTGGCTTTTGAGCTGAATCCCACTTGTTGCCTCTTTCTGTATGACCTGAGAATTGGTTTTGTGCTTTTTGTGGCTGATAAAAAAGGAAAAAGAATACTTAATGATGTGTGAGGATGACGTGAAGTTAAAATTTCATTAGCCTGGTGCTTGTAATCCCAGTACTTGGGAGACTGAGAAAGGGAGGATCGCAGGTTTGCGGCCAGCCTCTGCAGCTTAGTGAGGCCCTCAGCAACCTAGTGAGACCCTGTTTCCAAATAAAAAAAAATAAAATAGGGCTAGGGGTGCAGCTCAGAGATAGAGTGCCCCTGGGTTCAACCCCCAGCACCAAAATAAATAAATAAATAAATAAACAAATAAAATAGGGCTGGGGATGTAGCTCAAGAGGTAGAATGCCCCCAGGTTCAATCTCCAGTATCACACAGAAAGAAAGGAAGGAAGGAAAGAAGGGAGGGAGGGAGGGAGAAAGTTTTATTGGGACACAGCCAGACCACTTCTTTTCTTGTGGTTTGTCTGACTTTTCACTGTTTTTTTTTTTTTTTGACTTTTCACTGTTTTAACAGAAATGGCCACAAAGACACATGGCTGCAAAACCTAAAGTATTTACTACCTGACCCTTCACAGACGACCTGCTGGCCCCTGGGCTAGATGATCGCTGGTCCACTCCAGCTTCAGCGCTCCCGAATTCCATGATCAAGGGATCAGTAACCGTGTAACTCTTTCAAGAAAACTCAGATGGAACACACAGCGAGGCTATCAGGCCTTGCACTGCGCTAACAGAGGGGGCTGGTCGACCTATGCGCTCAGGAAATGAGGGCTGCACAGTGGAATGGCCGGCGTGCACTGCAGACCACCTGCACCTCAGTTGGAAGCTGAGAGCCGTGAAGGGAGAGGAGAGCATGAGGTGGCGGCGGAGGGATTGATGGGACCCGGAGGCTGCCGTTGGACCAGCGGTGAGGAGACCTCAGCCGCCAGTCCGATTTGGATGTCGTTATACTCTACACATGCTCCTGACATAGACCGCCATCTTGCAGAAACCCAAAGCCATCTCTTACTGGATCCAAGAGTACAGGAGGAGCTGCCCGAAGGCTGTCCCTTTCCTCGTCACAGCTGCAGGTATGTACAGATGGGCTCTCGGCTTCTCCCCCATGCCGCTACAGAGTAAAATCCCCACGCTCTCCGTGTCAAGATCTTTAATGCTGATGGAGTTGGAGACTAGGGCTAGACAGGAAGTCCCCCTTTTAGTCACATTCGATTCTGAACACATTAGACCCGCTTCATAGATGGCCGCTACTCCATTCAGCCTCCGGATAGCTTCAGACACCGATCGCATTGAGATATTTTCATCGTTACTCTTACTTTCATGTCCTCCATTAGACATCACAGATGAAGACAATATCATTTTTAAAAGCATTTAATTTCCACAAACGGGCACAAGACATAGTTTTCAGTGAGTTATGGGAACTTTGGGATGCGTAAGAAGGCAGCTTTCCCTGTTGGGGGTCAGTGACAGAGGAGGTGTGATCCAGCCTGGTGAATCTAAACGGGGACAGGCGGTCTCGGAGAGAGTTCAAACGCTGCAGCTACGGCCTCTGCACCTGGGTTTGAGACGCATCCTGCGCTTTCTACATAAACCTGCTACAGACGAGAACTTAGGAGTGGATCAGAGTCTCCCAGTTCCAAAACTGATGTCCAAACTGATATGCACACACACTGATGCTCCTGCTTCTTTACAATGCTAGGTGGAGCAGGCATCTCCCGATTTACCCATTTTGGACATTACAAGCTAAACTCATAGCAATACTCAGTTTTATGAGTGTCTGCCTTTCTAAGGCTCCGGGTCACTGTAGCTTGTTTTTTTTTTTTTTTTTTTGGAAGTA
>PVJS01060303.1:0-11278 GCA_004027185.1 Glis glis
TCTCTCTCTCTCTCTCTCTCTCTCCCTGTCTCTCTCTCTCTCTCTCTCTCTCTCTCTCTCTCTCACCTTAGTGAGGCCCTCCGCAACTTCATGAGACCTGGTTTCAAAATAAAGTATCAAAAATAGGGCTGGGGGAGTAGCGTGGAGGTAGAATGCCCCTGCGTTCAATCCCCGGTACTGCAAATAAATAAATAAATAAATAAAAATAAAAAAATAAAATGTACATGTGCATTGAAATATCACATAGCACTCTATTAAAATGTCCAATTTTATTGTCACTTTAAAGTTAAAATAAAATATGCATAGAGATAAAATTCACATTAACATAGAGATAAAATTAACTATTTTATAGTTACAAATCAGTGGAATTTAGGCACTCTTAGAGTCTTAGGTATCTACCATATTTTTCCAGTTTCAAAATAGTCACATCACTCCAAACTAAAACCTTGTACCCGTCATGTAGTTTCTCCAAATACTTCTTCAGGTACGTTGTTGTATATATTCAGCTAGGATAAGAGTAAATAAGATTCATCATAGACACCCCATTTGTCCTTTATCTTATAAACATAAGGCACCTATAAAGTCACACAAACAAAACAAAACCAATAGCCTTTGCAACTTAAGCATCTCAAAAGAGAGTACAAAACAGACATAATCTTCTCAAGATCCTGACCACCCCCACAGGTAGTTAAAAGATGTATCTGGGAAGATAATGGCATTTCCAAACCCTCAGTTCCCTAAGACAAGACAAAGATTAGTACATCTGCTGAAAAAGGGCTCAGACCTTGTGATAGTTGGTCTGGTTTGTCAACTTGACCCACCTAAGATCATGTGACTTTGCTTGTGTAACAGCAGATTGAACCAGAAGTCCTGCCCTAGATGTGGGTAGCAGGATTCTGATAGGTGCAGGACTTAGATAAAAGAAGGAGAAAGCCGTGTAGAGGGAGCCCCGACTCTTCCTGAAGAAAACGCATCTGCTCTCGTCTGAGATTGTCAGTCTCCAACTTTGCCGTTTCCTTGAAGAGCTTCTTGATCTTCTGCTCTCATCTGAGATTGTCGGCCTCCAGCCTTCGAACTGAAACTTCACCATCGTTTCTCCGAAGAGCTTCCTGATCTTCACATCTTGGACTGGACTGAATTGGTGGTTGTTTCAATCCTAAGACTCCACCCGACCAGCTACTGATTCCTCTGATTCTTCACATGCAGTCGAAACTCAGGACTACATCGTGAGCTGATCTAATAAACCCCTTTTTTATATATTCATTCTGTGAATTCTGTTGATCTAGTGAACCCTGACCAATACAGACCTATGTTTCTGTCACATTGTATTCTTGGAACTCCAAATCAGAAGTAGGGTGCCTGCACATGCAAAATCAACAAGTAGGTCTTTACAGGTAAGAAGTTCAGCCACAAACAATACACATATCAAGACAAATAGAAATACGAGACCTGTCCCTGAGAGGGGGAAAAAAGCAACAAGGTCTTGACAACCTGAAACCAAATTTTTAATGGTTTCAGGTTGGAATGTCCCCCTAGCTCTCACAGAAACAAGGGATCAATGTTGGAAGCCTGGGCTTGGTAGTAATCTCAGTAGTGGATACAGCCATTCCAAGAATCAAGATTACAACAGCAAATTCTTTGAATTCTGTCTCCTATCCCCATGTTTATTCCCCTCAGCAGTTCCCCCTGGGACATCTACAACTACAAATCGATCTCATCTCAACAGGGATTCAGTTCATAAGGATGCTAAGAATATTGATGTGTGGGACCTCTCTCTGTCTATGTTTCCAACCAGGAGGTACATAGAATGCATTCAAACAAGGAAAGGTCAGAGTGTCATCTCATAACTGTAGATATATTAATTACCTCACTGAAACCCATAGTCTTTCTTATTTGTTGAAACCAAACTCTTGTGGAAACTCAAATATTTTCATCTTCCTCCAAAACATCTCAGGCCTTGGCCCCAAAAGCAATAATTAGCATTGCCTAAAATAAAAAGAAGCCAGCATCACATCCTAACCTATGCCAATGGTCTTGCTCTGCAAGAGACAACAACAAAAGAAATTTACGTTTTGCCATTTAATTCCACAGAACAAACAACATCTAACAGAGTCTTGCACACTAACAATTATGCTGAACATGCCTGAAGACACTACCTGTTTTTTGTTTTTGTTTTTGTTTTTGTTTTTGTTTTTGTTTTGCGGTATCAGGGATTGAACCCAGGGGTGTTCCACCTCCGCGCTACACCCCCGGCCCTATTTTTTATGCTTTATTTTGAAACCGGATCTCACGAAGTTGCAGAGGGCCTCACTAGGTAGAGAGAGAGAGCTGAGGCTGGCTGTGAACCCGGATCCTCCGGTCTCCGCCTCCCAAAGTACTAGGATTACAAGTGTGCGCCACCACGCCCAGCAACACTAACTGTTTTAAGTTAGTATTGCTAATCTCTACAGCACTAGACACATTATAATGCTACATCTTTCTTCACATATCTCCTAATGAATCCTCATCAAGGTACATAGATACATAGACTGGGATGAACTTAATTCTGACATTATAGGTGTGGAAAGAAATAGATGGGGAAGAGATTTGTCTGTATCATTAAACCATTAAGCCAGAGCATGGAAAGAGATACTGTGAATCCAAATTGTGCTGGTGACATGTTTTATTATATTTCAAACAGGTTCTGAGTAACCTGGATGATCAAGTCAGCCCCATATGGGACAAGTATTTCATTTCACACCTCCAAAACTCACAATGTAGTTACAAATTAAGAACAAGTTGTCACCACAAAAATGACATGCACATCTCTTTAGTCATTCTAAATTGTGCATTCACTGAATCATGGTACCAGCAGAAGGCAGATGTTCCAAAGAGTTCAGATATGTCAAACTTAGAACTATTTGGGTTTCCAGGCAAGGAAAAAGTAAAAGGTGATGAAACCAAGAAGCAGAAGAAATGACCAAACATTACACAGAGGCTGACATTCTCACAGCCCCAGTGTAGTTAATCCTCCTGACGGTCTTAGTTCATGTTGTTTTTCTATCAAAGAATATCACGACTGGCAATTTATGGAGAGGAGATATTTATTGTTACAGTTCTAGAGCCTGGAAATACCCAGGTCTAGTGGCCAGAATCTGGTTTGGGTCCTCTTGCTGAGTCATTTCATAGAAAAAGTCAGAAGGACAAGAAAGCTGGAGGGGGAAAAGAAGAAGGAGGTCAACTGAACTTGTTCTTTCAACAGGAACCCAATTCTACAATAATGAAACCACCCACTCAATAACAGCATTAATATGTTCATGAGAACAGAGCCCTCATGGCCTATTCACCTTTTAAAAGTTCCAGCTCATAACCCTGTTACACTGTTGATTAGATTTCTAGTACATGGACTTTGGGGGACACATTTAAGCCACTGCAAGTGAATTGATGAGAATGTGTGTGAATTCTTGCAAGGCACAGTGTTCTAATTTTAATTTTAATTCTGCTAATAAGAACGAAATCAGGTTATAAACACAGTTATGGCTCTCATGCTCCTGGGTTAAAGATTCAGGTCCAGATCATTCATCAGGAGGCTAGAGACTGATACAGTCCCTGCATACAACCTTGGGTTTGAGGGGAACCATGGTGACATATCAAATAATGTTAGCATTCATTTCTGAGATTTTTAAAATGTAGAGAGGTAAAAGTCACATAAAAATTCATCATTTTAATATGAACAGTTCATTAGGGTTTAATACACTCAAGGCGTTGTGCAATCACCACTTCTTTCTACTTCCAAAACATTTCTATAGCCCCAAATTAAAATTGATTCAGCTAAGCAGTTCTTCTCCACTGTTCCCTAGTAACAACCATTGAATGTCTGCCTCTGGGTGTTTACCATTCTGGGGACTTCATATGATTGAGATTATTCACAATGTGGAGTTTTGTGTCTGACATTTTTCACTTAACCTGATATTTTTAAGGTTCATCGATGTTGTACCATGTGCCCATACTTCTTTCCTTTTATGGCTGAGTAATCTTCCATCGTGTGCAGGTGCCACAATTTGAATATCCAATCAACTCTTCATGGAAAAGTGCATTGTTTTCCTTATGGACATTGGGAATTGTGCTGCTACAAACATACAATTACAAGATTTTGTTGAAATAACTATCATCAATCTCCTAAGTTTAATTGGGAGTGGAAGTTTGGTATATTGTGTCTTCAATTTTATTCATCTAATAATTTTGTAATTTTTATTCATCTAAGAAGGATTTGTAATTGCCTTTTTAGGTTCTTCTTTGACCCATTGGTTATTGAAAGGGTATTGATTAATATTCATGTATTTATGTGATTTCCAATTTTCTTCCTCTATTTATGGCTTCATTCCATGGTAGCTGGGGAACACATGCTGTATTAGTTATTTCCTGATTGCTCATTCTTGAACAGTATGGTTAATTGCAACACTGAACTATGATCCTGTTTATACAAGGGACTCTAGTCCAATAGATAAAATAATAAGAGGACAGGGAATTTAATCCTGTTCCTTTGATCACTGGAAATTGCAGAAGAGGCTTCTGGTCTCACTGCTCTTGCGGTGGCCATTTCTCTGCCAGTTTCCTGGAGCCTGAGGAGAGGTCATAGAGGAAAGATCACCTGCTTGAGGACACTGATAACATTGACTCTTATAATTGTTTCAGAAAAGTATAATTTCTCCATACAAAATTTGTATTTTAATTAAGGTTATTTTTATTTTCTCTCTAGTACTCATTCCATTCCTTACTCCATTATATGAGATGATAAGTATGTAGTTTTTTTCCAAAGCAACTCTACAAAATTTTTCCACATATTTGTAAAATGGATAAAAGAAAATCACCTCAAAGCTAACCAAAAGGTAAAAGAAGTGAAGATAAGTTTTTGATGATTTATGTGAAGCTCCTCCAGAAGACTGTTTTTCCTCTGTGTCACAAGTTTGGTCTATTTTGTCTTCAATTGTCTTCATCTAAACATTTTTTGATAATGTGTTGGTCTGTACCATGCTGTTATGGTTAGGATATAAAATGTCCCCCAGAGAAGATCATGTCTTGGCAATCCAGCAAGTTTCAGAAGTGAGGCATGGCTGGAGGAGGTGTCCCTGGGTTTGTTGCCAGTGTCAATATTGTGTAATAGCAGCACAACCCGAATTGAGACCATCATGAAGATTAGTTACACTGGGCTGTTGTCACAGCCTGTGAAAAATGTCAGCCTGTGTGTAATATTTTCTGATTTCTTCTCCTCCTTGGTCTCATCACCTTTTGCTTTCTCTTTTCCTGGCAACACAAATGGTTTTGAGTTTCACATGTCTGAACTGTTTGGAACATTTCCTTCTGCTGAGACCATGAGTAAAGTGAGTGCACAATTTAGTATGACTAAAAGGATGTGCATGTTACTTTCGTGGTGGCAACCTGTTTTTAATTTGTAACTACACTGTGAGTCTTCTGGAGGTGTACAAGGAATTACTTATCCCATGTGGTGTTGACTTGAACAGCCAGGTTACTCAGGACCTGGTTGGAAATCAATCAAGCATGTCTCCAGCACAATTTGTATTCACAGGATCTCTTCCATGCCCTGGCTTCATGGTTTAATGAGATGGGGAAGTCTCTTCCCCATCTATTCCTTTCCACATCTATAAAGTCAGAATTAAGATTATCCCAGCTCTATGTATCTCAAAGACTTGATGTGAGGACCCATTAGGAGAGATGTGAAGAAAGGGGTAGCATTATAATGTGATCCAGTGAGGGAAGCTTGGAAGCTTTATGGGCCGGAAAGGAGGTGGTGCCATGGCTGCAGCCAGTAGAAGGGCCAACTGTGCTTCATCTGGTGTTAGAGGAGATGGGTGCCCGCTGGACCTTGGAAAAAGTCATGTAGCACAAAACTGACCTTTTTTGGATACATACTTTTTTGCTAAATCAATAAACAACTCTATCAGTGTTATCATAAAGCCAAAAATTATTTCATGCTTATCAGAAACTCAACTGATGCTATTGGCATTATATTTGCTCTAACTTGTGTTTGTCTTCTGGCTCCCTTAATTCACAAGTACCTGAATTTGATCTCAAGCTACATTTACACATCTTTAACCATGCAGGCTCCTTACTCTAGAATGACAATGTGGCCCATGGAAGACTTTTAATCCTCCTTCAAGATTCAGCTCAGGCACAAAACCAGTAGTGACCATCCTCACCAATCCCCTCCAACATATAAAACCACTTCTTCCTCTAGGCACCTTCTCTCTATATCACACATTTACAAGAGTGACCTCTGTACTCTGTCTCTATTGGTGGTTTTCATGCTGATTTCCCTGAATTGGTTGTGGGACTGTCAAAAAATAGTCTGGGTATTATTCATTGTTATATCCTTGCTCCCTAGCAGAATATTTTACACAGAGTGGGCATCCAGAAAGTTTAGTTGCGTCAGGTGCACTTGCTGGACCTCTGTATGTCCTTCTCTCTGAGTGCTTGGTGAACTCTCCATCTTCCTAGTGATATACAACAAAAGGAATCACCCAGGTCTCAGCCACCATCACTGTACATTCAGGCAGATCCACCAGGATGTTGTTTTAATGCACATAAGACTCCAAAATGATGATGCCACAATTTTATTTCAATCGATGTAGGTTAAAGCAGATGGGTTCTGATTTTTTGACGAATAGATAATTACTCAAATGGTTGGAGAAAAACCCTTGGAAGCAGGTCCTGGTTGTTAGTGTCCTAGGTATGTGTGTCACCTATGAGCCCCCACTGCATTACTCATGGCAAAAACCCCAGGGCTGAGCAGGTGGAAAACACAAAGACTCCATATCATCATTCTGGCCAAGATTCAGCAGAAGCTTTACCTAACAAATTGAAGATTACATGATAAAACCTTCAAATTTCTTTAAAAGAAACATAAATGGAAGACACTTAAACTGCCCTTGCACAAGTCCTCTTTTCATTTTATTCTTTCATGTCATTATCAGCCCCCCTGAACAAAGTGATAGGCTGTGCATGACCTGTAGTTGGAGGAGTCAGGTACCATTTCCACCTTGGCAGTTGATGATGAATTGTGCACATCCTTCTTTGACTTCCTTTGGATTCATATTCTGTGGGAAGTCAACGAGTAACTTGATCAGTGCTATCAGTAAACACCAAGGTTACTGATACAGTCACCATTTCTTCTCATTCTTATGCCTTGCAAGCCTTTTGGGCTGCCGGACACTGGCCTGAGTAGGTGGATGTCTCAGTGGCAAAATTTATTAATTCACAATCATCTCACCTACCACCATTCCTCACTTGGGTTCTTTGGGGCACAGCCTGAAATATCTAATATCATAGTTTTGCACCTTGGATGAAAGCTTTCTCCAGAAGGCACCCACTATGCTCCATAGTTGCACCTTTAAAGTATAATAAACAAAAGCATCTATTATCCCTGCATTGACTCAAAGCCAAGCTGTTGATGCTCTATAGGTATTTTGCCAGGTATAGGTCTCCAAACACACAGTCTTATGAACAGGGGGAGACACATCAACGGGCTCAGGTGGAGATGTACCTGTGGCATACATATGGAATCTCTGCACAAATGGAGCTCTGAAGATAGGTAGTTAAGGAAAGAAGTGGCTGAAGGCTTCAATATCAACAAAGGAAATGCAAGGGAGGCTCAGAGACAATCATCAGTGACCATAGAATCAAAAGCTTGGAAAATTCCAATACATTTCTAACTCTGTGTCTGACCAACAGCTATGGATCAGATGCAAGACTGCAACAGCAAATTCATTGAATTCTATCTCTTATCCCCATGTTTATTTCCCTCAGCAGCTCCTCCTGGGTCTTCCAAAACTAAGAACCCATCTCATCTCAGCAGGGATGCAAGTCATGGAGGTAACAAGAGTATTGACATGTGGAACCTCCCTCTGTCTATGTTCCCAAACAGGAGGTTCATAGAATGTGTTCAAACAAGGAAAGGTCAGAGTGTCATCTCATAGCTATCGATATCTTAATTACCTCACATAAACCCAAAGCCTTCCTTATTATTATGGAAACCAAACCCATGTAGAAACTCAAATGTTTTCCCCTTCCTCCAAAACATCTCAGGCTATTGCCACAGTGCTTTGAATCTGTACCCAAAGCAGTAACTAGCATTGTCTAAAGTCAAAAGAAGCCAGCTTCATGTCCAAACCAATTCCAATGGTTTTGCTCTGCAGGGGAAAACAACAAAAGACATGTTCTTTCTGCCATTTAATTCCACAGAACAAACATCTTATAACAGAGTCCAGCACACTAACAGTTGCGTTGAAGGTGCCTGAAGACACTGTGTACTGGGAAATTATTTTTTGACAGTCCCACAATCCATTGAGGGAAATCAGCATGGAAACCACCAATAGAGACAGAGTAGAGAGGTCACTCTTGTAAATGTGTGCTGTGGATAGAGTCGCCCAGAGGAGGAAGTGGTTTTATTTGTTGGAGGCTATTGGTGAGGAAAGACTACTGGTTTTGTGTCTGAGCTGAATTTTGAAGGAGGATTAAAAGTCTTCCATGGTGCACAGGGTCATTCTAGAGTGAGGAACCTGAATGATTGAAGATGTATAGATGTAGTTTATGAGATAAAATTAAAGTATTTGTGAATGAGGGGAGCCACAAGACAAACACAAGTGAGAGGAAATTTAGTGAGAACAGCTTCTGTTGAGTTTCTGATAAGCATGAAATAGTCTTTGGCTTTATGATAGCACTGATAGTTGTTTATTGATTTAGCGAAGAAGAATGTATTCAAAGAAGTCAAAGTAGGGCTGTACATGAATCTTTGCCAAGGTCTAGAGGGCACCTGACTCCTCCAAATCTGGATGATATCCAGGTGGACCTTCTATTGACTGTAGCCCTGGCACTACCTCCTTTCCCAGCCCATAAAGCTTCCAGGATGCACTCACTGGATCAGAGCTGGGAAGGTAGGAGACACTCTACAGGCAGAGCCCTGTAAAGCTCAGCACACTCTGCTGAAAGGAAAACTCAGAGGAGAGAATTGCTGAAGGAAAGTGATGATGGACCTGATTCCCAACTTTTCCATGGAAACCTGGCTTCTCCTGGCTATCAGCTTGGTGCTCCTCTACCTGTGAGTAACTGATCAGGCTCCTTTCCTCTAACCCAGGAGTTGGGGTACACACCAAGATCCTCTTTCTGTCATCTGATTAGCAGATCAAAACACATATAGGAGGGGAAGTTGCTACACACCCTTAAGATCCTATTGATCTTATGCAGATCCCCTGAGCTCAACCTCTCACACCCACCAAATGCCTAATCCTGTGTCAAAGAGAGTAACTGACAAGGTTTGTTCTGGAGTATGATCTAGTTTACGCTGAGTTGGGACCTAGAGAAATGCACCAGAGTTCAGCAGATGCAGATTACAAACAATTGACCACCATATGCAGTAGGAAGCTCACCCTCTTCCCAAACCTTGGGAATTCTGGGCAGCCAGATATTTGGGTTTTTGCTTCAGTATTTTTGTCTTCTCTGTTCTGTTTGCCTGAAGAGATATGTGGAAGTTGTCTGTCCTGTAAACATGGGGATTTCCAGCTCCCCTTCCATTCACCCTCATCAAGGTTCATACAAGACTCCTTACTGCTCCCCAGAGTTCATGGGAGACTCAGACTCCCAATGTCTCTCTTTTCTATGACCCTTCCCTGAACCTTCTATCCTAAAATTAAGTTTCCCTTTCCAGCAATATTCAGAAGCATTTACCTCTAAAAGATGATGTTTTAGAGCAGAGGATAGCTGGCAGAAATACTGGGGAGGAATCCCATTCCCTAGCTGGGCCTTGCAGAGGTGCCCCATAGGATGTTTATAAATAATTCCTGTCATGCAAATTTTGGTTTCATTTTATGAGATATAATGAATTTGTTCAGAATATTGAAAACTATACTGTCTTAAAACTTACCTGTAGCAAAGAGGAAACAAGGAATTAATTCAACTGTGGAACATGTTATGTTTCTTATTTCGTGTTGCATAATGCATTTATTGCTATCACCAACCAGGAACCTGAACTTTGACATACCCTTCTCTTGTAGCTGGAAGCACTCTTGATTACCCTGTTCCCTCAGTCTGTCTTCTTTCCCTAGTCAGCCATCTGTCAGTCACACTGGAGCAGGGAGGTTTGTAGCACCCAGAACCTACAACTCCAGGGATCAGGACATGACACAGCAGTGATGCGAGGCATGTAGACCTGCTTTTGAAGCACCAGCCTTGATGGGTTTTCCTACAGAGATAGTCGATGAACAGAGGCAGGGAAAACACTGCTTTATTACTGCCCATCTCGGTAAAGAAGAATATACCCGGTACGTGAATATCACCTGTTTGAGGAACCAATACAGTGAGGAGTTGAATGGACTAGATACGATTCCTGAATCACTCAGTCCTCAGCACAGTGTCACTCAGGGAATATATGGGAAACAATCCTTCCCTATAGCTCAAATCAACAAGATTGTCTGGCAGCAGATACTTGGGTGTCTCTGTATTAAAATTTCTCTGCAGCTTATGGAAGCCTTGAATGCAGTTGTCATTCAATGGGAAGAAGAACACAGTGACCATCCACCAGGTCATTCTGGGAAGGCTGATTAAAAAGAATTAGATCCCAAGTCAGGTCCATGGCTTAGAAGAAAGCAGAGACAAAAACGTTGAAACAAACAGCAAGAAAAATCTTACAATGGGGTCTCCATGACCCTGTGTTTTTGAGTAGGTGTAGTGTGCAAAATCTCATCATTGGAACAGATTAAAAAATCCCCCTTCTGATCCAGCATGTGAATCCCCACTTTGGGGAAGAGTCACTTTCCTAAAGTGCTAGAAACTATTGAAATGTCCTTCAAGAAACCTGCAGATTGAGTCTCTTAACAATATATGAATTTGAGGGCTTTATCAAGTATTCAGTTTAATATTAGGAGCATAAAGACCTCAGCTTCTTTTAGCCATTCCTTGTGAATTTTTGGAGGTCTCTCAGTGGAGGTGGAAAAGGTGCTGGTGATTGAATGTGATCATTGCTGTTGGAGGTTTTCCTGTTACTTAGTCCCTTCCCTGCCCTCCCTGGCTTTACATTTCCAAGTCCCGTGTCTGTTACTGGTGAGCCCACAGATATGTAAACTCACAATCCCTGTGACATGACTTCATATTTATCTTTATAGATATGGGACCTATACTCATGGCCTTTTTAAGAAGCTGGGTATTCCTGGGCCAAAACCACTGCCTTTTTTGGGAAATATTCTTAATTACTACAAGGTGAGTATTGTTTGAGTCCAGACTTTTGCTT
>PVJS01060304.1:0-11277 GCA_004027185.1 Glis glis
TTTTTTTTTTTTGCGTTACCGGGGATTGAACGCAGGGGCGTTCTACCTCCGCGCTACACCCCCGGCCCTATTTTTTTATACTTTATTTTGAAACCGTGTCTCATGAAGTTGCGGAGGGCCTCACTAAAGAGAGAGAGAGAGAGAGAGAGAGAGAGAACGAGAGAGCTGAGGCTGGCCGCGAACCCGGATCCTCCGGTCTCCGCCTCCCAAAGTACTGGGATTACAAGCGTGCGCCACCACGCCCGGCCCCAGCTAAATTCTTATTTGATATACTAAAAACTTTATTTTGGTGGTACTGGGGATTGAACCCAGGCATGCTCTACCACTTAACTATCCTCCAGCTCTTTTTGCTTTTTATTTATTTATTTTTTATTATTTTGGTACTAGGGATGGAACCCAGGGGCATTCCACCTCCAAGCTACACCCCCAGCCCTATTTTATTCTTTTTTAAAATTTTGAAGCAGGGTCTCACTAAGTTGCGGAGGGCTCCTGTCTCAGCCTTCCAAGTACTAGGATTACAAGCATGCGCCACCATGCCTGGCTTTGCTTTTTATTTTGAGACAGGGTCTCTCCATGTTGCCCAGGCTGGCCTCAAATTTGCCATCTCCCTGTCTCAGTCTCCTAAGTACTGGGATTACAGGTGCGAGCCACCACACCTGGCTTCAGTATATCAAATTTTACAGCTTGGGAGGCTGAGACAGAAGGATCACAGGTTTGAGGACAGCCTCAGCAACTTAGACCCTCAGCAATTGAGAGAGACCTGTTTCAAAATTTAAAAAAGAAGAAAAAGAAAATCTGATAGGTGAGTTTGCAATTTGCCATGAATCCTGTGATCCTACCCCACAGGCCGAGTATCATAACATCTTCTGTATTCATGAATGTTTTGTGTGGGAAGAGGTGTGGGCCGTCATCTTTCGACTTCTGTACTGTGGTAGAGCAACAGCTTGGCAGAAGCTGAGACAGAGATATTTAGAATGTAAGTCTCCAGAAATTTGCAGAACGCTTAGGGAGGGCTCTGACTCCCACGGTCCATTTTTATTCCAATCTCAAGGACAAGGAGGTCGACATCCAAATTACAAAAGTAAGCTAGGGATGGTGGTGCACGCCTAAGTACTGTAACCCCAGTACTTAGGAGGCTGAGACAGGAGGATCGCAGCTTTGAGGCCAGTCTCAGGAACTTAGTGAGACTCTATTTCAAAATAAAAAAATAAAATAAAATAGGGCTGGGGCATATCTCAGGGGTAGAACGCCCCTGGGTTCAATGCCCAGTACCAACAAATAGACAAATAAATATATAAATAAAGCAATGCGCATTCATTTCAAAAAGTAGGAAAAAAAGGAGAAGCAGAAAGAAGGGGAGGGAATAATCATGGAGCCTTCCACCAGCCAGAAAGCGCAGGGTAGGATTGAACCCAGTGGGCGCTCTACCACTGAGCTACACCCCCAGTCCTTTTTATTTTTTATTCTGAGACAGGGTCTCGATAAGTTCCCTAGACTGGCCTCAAACTTGCGATCTTCCTGCCTCAGCCTCTTGAGTTGCTGGGATTACAAGGCGTGCGCCACCACGCCCGGCTCAGCGTTGCTTCTTACGGGAAGTCACACACCCTCTCTGGGCCTAAGTTTCCTCACTGGGAAGATGAGGCGGTTGTACTAGATGACCTCGAAATTCCCTTCCAGCTTGAAATGGCTTTTTGCGCGACTGGCTGGACTTGTTCTACTGCCTCCTCGGAAGAGGGGCTCTCAGCTGCTGCGCCCACACCCAGCGCCAGGGGGCGCTGCGGCAGGGCCCAGGGCAGCATGCGGTGGGCGGGGTGTAGTCTCCAGGAGGCGCGCTGATTGGTCGCGTCCGGGCGGAAGGGGGCGGAGCTGCGCGGTGACGTCGCGCTGGCGGGGGCGGGGCCGGGCCCCCGAGCGTGTGACGCCGCGGCCGCCGCGGAGCTGGGGATTAATGGGAAAAGTTTTGGCAGGAGCGGGCGGATTCTGCGGAGCCTGCGGGACGGCGGCGGTGGCGCGGGAGGCGGCGGGGACAGGTCAGTCCGGGCCGGGGAAGCGGGCGGGCCCGCGGCGGAGGCCAGCGGCGGGCCGGGCCGGGCCGGGCCGGGCCGGGGCGAGCGGGGCGGCCGGGGGCCTGGGGCGCGAGGCCCGGCGGGGAGCGGGGCGGACGGGCGGGCGGCGGGGTCCGGGACAGCGTCCCCGCGGTCGCCCTCGGCCCCCAGCCTCGGGCCCCCAGCTGTCCCAGGCCGAGTCCCGGCCTCGAGGCTCCGGCACCGCGCCTCCGAGAAGCCCACTCTGCCCGGGGTCGTCGCCCACTCCTCTGACCTCTGCCCTCATCCCGCTCTGGGGTGCCAGGTCCTGGTCCTGTGTGTCGAGGCTCTCCTTGGGAATCTCACCTCTCTCCCCCTCCTTATCCTTGCTTCCTGCCTTTCCCCTCCCATCCTTTGCCCTCTCAGTCTTTGCTCTCTCTCCCCAGCCCTCTGCCCCCTGCGTCTCCTGGTGCCTGACCCCTCCCAGTATTACTGCTCCCCGCCCTCTTCATCAGAGCGTTATGAGGTTTTTCCAACCCCGTGCCTGCGATCCCTGCCTCTCCTACCCTGGCCATCTCCGGAGGCCCCGTGTTGACCCCTCTCTGATGCTCTTCACATCAGCCCTGTCCCCTGCACTCCTGTCACACACCTTCCCTTCCTTCCAGGCTCCTTACCCACGACTCTGCTCTTACTTGAGCTGCCGTGGGGATACCCACGGGGCCAGGGTGGGGTTGTTGAGCCCCTGATTAAATTACGGGAGCGAGCGTCTGAAATAAATAACAGGTATGTCTGTGTGAGAGAGTTTACTGGGGTGTTCCGTCAGGGATGATGTCCAATTTGTAGGCCATTCTTCTAATCTCAGCTTTAATACTTCCCCTTTATGAGTCTGTTGACTTCCAGGAACCCTTGGGGAGAGACCGCGCCGAGTTGGGTGTGTGCCAGGGGTAGCCGGAGGCCTCATCCAACTCTTTTCCCTTCCAGGAAACAGAATCCTGTGTCTTTTCACTCAGGATATATAGAACACACTTACACCATGCTATCCCACCCTCCTGTGCGCTTCCTCCCACCTCCCACACTAGGCCCCAGCCCATACAGCTGAGAGAAGTCTCCAGAAGTTACCTCCCAGAGAGTGCCTGCAATCCTCAACCTTTTCCTCCTGTATTGCTTCCATAACAGTTTTTTCCTGTTTGAATTTTGAAACCGATTGCTGACCGGCTAGCCCTGGGGCTGTCCGGCATCTGTCCCTTTTATTCTTGGTGGCTTGAACCAGCTGCTGACTATGTCTTGTCTATCTTTGACTGACTGACTGAGCCTCTGATGGTGGTCTCCGACGTTGGTCTTTTCTCCTTTTTCCTGGGGAGCATAACTTCCTGTGGATCTGAGGAGTAGGCTGACACGCTCTGTTCATTTTGCCCAGGTGTATCTGGTGGATATCTGCCTGGACAGGTTGTGGGGCTGCACTAATTAGACATAGCCAGGCACTCGAGTGCTTGCAGGTACATTCATGGGTCATGGTTTCCGTGGGGAAGCCCACTGCCTTGATCATATGTCTAGGTGTCTGACCTTCTGGCACAAAGTTTTTTTCACATGCCTTCAATTTGAGCTCCTTTATCTGGTGTTGGTCCCCTGAAGAAATCTTCAGGAAATAACGTATTCTCTGTTTCTGCCCAATCTGGTCTTGGCGGATTCTGAAAGTGTGACCCAGTCTGTCGTTTAGAAATGAAGGCCTGTTGTGTCACTGGCTCCAGGTTTCTAGGCCTCCTCTTTTGAGGACCGTACTCTCTGTCTTTGAACTAGAATTGGCCACAGAACTGGCACCCTTCAGGAGGTGGCGAGCCAACTAAACCAGCTCGACCAGACCTCACACTTCTGTAATTCTCTGTGCACTGACCTCTTTCTGTGAAAGTAATAGGATCGTGGATGGCCTATCATTGGGCCAGTCCCCTCTCTGCTGGCCCAAGCCCCCTATGTGCAGCGCTTAGGAGATTTGGGCACAGTCGACTAGAAGGGGTCCTTTGTTCCTGTGCAGAATATTCCTCCAGGGTGTTCTTTTCTTTTCTTTTCTTTTTTGTGGTACTGGGCATTGAACCCAGGAGCATTACACTTCCGATCTATACCCCCAACCCTATTTTACTTTTTATTTTGAAATAGGGCCTCACTAAGTTGTGGAGGGCCTTGCTAAGTTGCTGAGGTTGACCCTGAACCTGCGATCCTCCCGTCTCAGCCTCCCAAGTACTGGGATTACAGGTGTACACCACCATGCCCGGCTTTCAGGGTTTCTTTGTGTGTATGTGTGTGTGTATGGTGTGGGGGTACTAGGGATTGAACCCAGGGGGATTCTATCTCTAGGCTATACCCAGCCCTATTTTATTTTGAAGCAGGGTCTTGCTAAGTTACCATGCACTGGCCTTGAATCCAGGATTCTCCTGTCTCAGCCTTCTAAGTACTAGTATTACAGGCCTGTACCATAGCACCCGGATTATTCCCCCCCCCATTTTAATGGGTCATTTGAATGTGGTGTGTGTGTGTGTGTGTGGTTCTGGAGATTGAACCCGGGGGCATTTTACCTGTGAGCTACATCCCCAGCCCTGTTTTATTTTTTATGTGGAAACAGGTTCTAAGTTTTGGAAAGCCTCACTGAATTGCTTAGGCTGGCTTCGAACCTGCAATCCTCCTGTTGCCTCCTCCCAACTACTGGAATTACATGCCCGGCTTTTAATGGATCATTCCAAACAGGTTGAGGCTGAGTGTTTGGCCTGACTTGAGCAGTTCCCTGCTGCCCTGCCTTCACTTAGCCATGAGTCGTGCTTTTGCTGGGGCAGCCAGTGTGAAGACACCAGCAGCCCTGGCTGGGTGGCCTCTTGGCTTGTCCACTGTGTGGTCTTCCGAGTGGGTAGTTACCGTCGATGACCCAGTTCCATTCAGTGATATCTGCAGAGCCTGGGTCAGCTCACCTCTGTTCCTGGGTCAGCTTGCTTCTGTGGGAGGGCAGGCCCCTGACAGCACTCTTCAGTAGTGCAGCCTGTCAGCCCTTCTTGTGATGAGCAGCCGCCCGCTCCTTGCCTGCCCTCCGCTGCCTTCTCGTGCATGCCTCAACCCACCAGGAAGAGCAACCCTACTCAGCCTCCCAGCCCCGCCTGTGGTCCCTTAGCCCGCTTCCCTGAAGGCCTGCTAGGAGGACAATGGTCAGTGTCAGGCGCTGGCCTGGGCGGCCAGGAGGCCTCTGCAGCATGTGGCTGCCTGACTGTGTCCTCAGGGCCTGAGGAGCTGTCTCTCGCAGGAGGAGTTGGACCTATGGCTCCCGAAGGCTTCGGCGTGTCCTGTTGCTGAGGTCTACCTTCCCGGGTGCTCCCTGCAGGCCGGGAAGCTGAGCCGTGGCGCCCTCCTCCAGTGCCTCCGCGGGCACTGCCCAGCCCTGGACACATTCTCTTCTTCCTCCCTGTCCGGCGTCTCCGTGGACTTTGTCCTGCCAGGCCCTGGCGTGCATTATGTCAGAGCCCTGTGCTCAGGCCCTTGTCTCTGCAATGTTGTCCCAGATCCCCAGGGGCTGTTTCCTGGAGATGGTCTGATGTCTGGGACCATTTTTCTCCGCCCTTGGAGCCGGGGAGAGGTGACTGGCAGCAGCTGGATTCTGGGTGCCAAAGGGGCGCTGGGTACTTGGCTTGCCTGGCAGGGAGAGAGTGCTGGCCCCTTGCGTCAGGTTTCAGACGTGGGTCTTCCTTGGCCGCTCGGCGGGCTGGTGACTGGGCTGTGACTCCAGTCCTGTCTGTGGGCTTTGCTAAGGAGTCGGGCATGACTCAGGGCATCTCTATTTATGAGCTGCCACCCAGGTGGGGTGTCGGGCACCACCTCCTCCTTGCCTTGCCAGCTCCTTCCGCCCCACCCTGGTGAAATCAGCAAAGCCAGTGTCTGCTTGCTTGGAAATGCACAGGCGACATCCGCGGTTGGGAAGTGTTTGCTGACTCGGGCGCAGAGTAACATCATCTTGGGGTGTGTGAGGGGCAGGCAGGGGCCAGATTGCCTGGGAGCTCGCCCTGAGCCCTGGTGTTTAATCAGCACGCGTTAGACCCCGGCGCCGCTCAGCTCAAGATGTCGGTTTCTTTCTCCACAGTGTCGCACAGTGTCTTGGGCATGCACGTGGCACTTACGCAGTGGCTCCTGTTCACCAACAGATGAAGACGGACGCGCCCTCGAGGTAATTCCATTTCCTTACTCAGGGGCCTCTGACAGCTACGACACAGGGTCCAGATTTAGGATCCTGGCCTTGAAGGTGAAATCATCTCTCTAGGGCTGAGTCCTGTGTCCTGGGTGCCTGTCATAGCCTCTGGTACCCATCACACACGCATAGTAGGTACTCGCTGAATAATTATTGATTGTCCATGGCTTAGAGGTTTTTCAGGAGCGTGGAAATTGTCACTTTGCACGCACTAAAAAGTCAACTCCCCAAGGGCAAGGACTTGTTTTCTGTGGCGTCTCAGACACTGCCTGGCACAGAGGAGACGCCGGGTGTTTGTTCTGTGAGTAAGTGGGCAGACGTTCCCTGCCCACATGGGTGCCCAGGGCGCCAGGCTGCAGAGGTGGTGTCTGTCGTCTCTCATTTATGGAACAATACTTTTCAGTACCTGCTCCATCCCGGGCACCTGGGAGATGACGACGGTGACGGATTCAGCCCCGGCCTCCCGGCCCCGCGCTTTGCTGGCAGATGTCGTGTTTCCTCCTCTGCCGGGGCCGCGCGTCCTCACCGGGGTCTGAACAATGCTCTGGGCTTCCCATGGCTGCTTCCCTGTTCTCAGGACGCCGGCAGGTTCTGTAAACGCTCCGAAGGGCGCTCCGGGGAACTGGTGTTGTGCTCATTGTCCTGGCTCTTTGGGAGGCTGGTTCTGGTGGGTCCCTGCTGGGGACCGGGGGAAGCGCGGGCCTCCTGTCCGTTTAATCTCTGACGGTCAGTGGTTCCAGGAGCCGACTGTGGGCTTCACTTCCCCTTCTCTGCCTTGAGCACCCTGCGGGTTTTCCTGTTGCCAAACAGGGTGGCGAGGCCCCGTGTCTGTCCATCTGTCGTGTTGTTTGTGGATCTTTCAGGAAGGTCTTGGGCAGGGACCTTTCCTCTGGTGGGAACGTGAGGGAGGAAGAAGGGGTCGGAGGCTCGAGAGGTTCCCTGAGCAGGGGGAGTTGCTGGGCTGAGCTGGCTGACTGTCATGCGCTGAGCAGCACCCAGCCACGGTGGCTGCAGGTGTGCACGTCCAGCTCTTCCCTGAGCTTTTTGTTCTTTTGGTACTGGGGATTGAACCAGGGGCATTCTGCCTTTGAGCTACACCCGTAGCCTTTTTATTTCTTATTTTGAAACAGGGTCTCACTAGGTTGCTGAGGTTGGCCGCGAACCTGCAATCCTCCTGTCTCAGCCTCCCAAGTACTGGGATTACAGGCGTGAGCCACCACACCTGGCCCTACTTTACTAATTTTTAAGAAAAAGTTGCCGGGAGTGGTGGCACCTACCTGTAATCCCGGTACTTGGGAGGCTAAGACAGGAGGATAACAGGTTTGAGGCCAGGCAGTAAATTAGCAAGACACTTAGCAACTTAGTGAGACCCTGTTTCAAAATAATAAAAGGACTGGGGGGGGGTGTGGCTTGGAGGTAGAATGCCCCTTGGTTCAATCTTTAGTACCACTCTCTCCCCCCTAAAAAAAGAAATGACAAAGTCTGTGAAATATCAAAGTATAAATAATCACAATTTGCCTGTTAATCTTTCTTTCAAGTAAAAATATGTCTCATTTAAAAAGTACCTAGAAGGCCGGGCATGGTGGTGCACGCTTGTAATCCCAGTACTTGGGAGGTGGAGACCAGAGGATCTCAGGTTTGAGATCAGCCTCAGTAACTTCGTGAGGCCCTCTGTGACTAGTGAGACCCTGTTTCAAAATAAAGAATAAAAAAATAGGGCTGGGGGTTTAGCCTGGAGGTAGAATGCCCCTGGGTTCAATCCCCAGTATCACAATAAATAAATAAACAAACAAACAAACTGGGCGTGGTGGTGCACGCTTGTAATCCCAGTATTTGGGAGGCTGAGACTGAAGGATCATAGATTCGTGGCCAGCCTCAGCTACTTAGTGAGGCCCTCCACAACTTAGACTCTGTTTCAAAATAAAGAATAAAAAATAGGACTGGGGGTGTAGCTCGGAGGTAGAATGCCCCTGAGTTCAATCCCCACTACCACACACACAAAAATAATAATAATAATAGACTGGGGCTGGGAGTGTGGCTCAGAGGCAGAATGCCACTGGGTTCAATCCTCAGTATCTCTCTCTCTCTCTCACACACAGTGATGGTTTAAATATTGCAAGAAGGATTGACTGGAGAAGGAATGGAAGCAGAGATGGTAGGTGGGAGACTATGGTCTCAGCGTAAGGAATTTCTTACATTCAGCGAGTTCCTCTGGCAGCAGATAAATGTAGTGATTCTGGTCTGTCAGCCACACGGACGAAGTGCCCAGAGCTCAGCGGTGGCCTCTACCCGTTTAGGGTTATTGATGCATGGGAGAAATTAACTAAAGGGTTCACAGAAGTTGAAGGCAATTAAATTTGGGGTTTATTGTCAAGGCACATAAAAAGTTAAGCATAGCTGAATGCAGTGGCGCCTGCCTACATTCAAAGCCACTCTAGAAGCTGGGGCAGGAGGGTCGCAAGTTCAAGGCCAGCCTCTGCAACTGAGCGAGACCCTGTCTCAAAATAAAAACAGAAGGGCTGGTGATATAGCTCTGGTAGAGCACTTACCTACCAGGCCTGAGGCCCCGGGTTCAATTCCAGGTACAGCCAGATAACTAAATAGCAAATGAACCTTAGCAAGAGCTGGCTTGTCTCCCTTCTGCTGCGCTAGGCTCTGAGGTGGTGAGCTGAGGCTGAAATGGCTTCCTGGACCAGGCCCTTTCCCAGGTTACAGGCCACGGCTCCGGGAGCCCAGCCTCAGAGCGGCCTCTCTATCTGTCAGACAGCCCTCTGCGTTCAGGGCTCCCGAGACCATTACCAAGTCCTCCCGCAGCTAATGGGGACAGCTCTCAAAGCATTGTCTCACGAGAGAGGGAGGGAGCGGAGGGAGCCGTGGGGGAGCTGTCCTGCGCTTGAGCTCAGCTCACTCCTGGTCCTCCTGATAGGTGTCTCACGGCAGGTTGTTACAGCTCTCATTTGTGATCTGTGTAACCCTTGATCCTTATCGCAGCTCTTGGCACCTCCCTCGTCCATGAGTTGCTACCTCAGAGGCACAGGGTTCTTGGCTTCGTCTCCCGCGGGAGTGGCAGCCAGCGTGTGCTCCCAGCTGGCAGCGTGGCCGGGCACACAGTCTGCGGGCCCACTCTCATTCCTAAACACACTTCTGAAAGTTGTCAACCCCAGAGCTCTGCTCATCATCCCCGTTTCTAAACAAACCAGCAAGGTGTGCCTGCTTCATTCTCCCTTAATTGCCCAAGACAATTCCCTGTTTGTAACTGTCACTCAATTCTTTTTGCCTCCTCTTCTGTTTTCTCTAGATGTGGCTTCTCAGCCCAGCACTGTAGACACACCGCTCTGTCGCAGGCTGTCTCGCACATTGCAGCATGGTTAGCGGCATCCCTGGCTTCCACCCACTAGGTGCCAACAGCACTGTCCCCTCCCCAGTTGTAAAAACCAAGGTCTCTAGACACCGCCAGAAGTCGCCGCTGGTTCTTGAGAATCCTCCTCTGCCGCTTCCCCCCTAGTGTCGGCCCCCCGAGTGCAGAGGTGAACACCACAGCAAGATGCACAGGTCTTTCTTGATCGGAAGGTTGCCTCCTCAGACGCCTCGCAGGGCTCTGGGGGCCTTGGGGAGGAGCAAAATGTTCACCATTAACACATGTCGGAACTAAGTAAGAAACCATAGATGCCCACACAACAGAGGCGCGTCCAGGACGGAAAGCAATTTCCTGCAGTGCTCGGGTTCTCGGCGGTGCTGTGTGGAGGGGAGTTGGTAACCCTCGGCTTGCAGGCCCAGATCCCTACTGTGACCACCCTCGCTGGTGTCCACATCCCCACCCCAGGTGGTCAGGGCGCTCTGATCACAGCCTTCCTCTCCAGCCCAGATAGACGGGAACCCTCGCCCCAGGCAGCGCTGGGGAGAAAGCTTATCTGCTGTGCTCATCTAGAGCTTGTTTGGCCCAGGCCATTTCTTTGCAGCTCCTGTCCTGTAAAAGCCTTCAGGACGGTTCAGAGATCCTAATCGGTTCCCCTGACCCTTAGCATGCATCCTGAACCCTGCTCTCCAGTCTGCTGGGGCCTCGGGTAGGAGAAGACTGCCCTTCCTTCCAAGGAAGGCCTCCGGCCCGGATCCTCAGTTCTGCAGTTAATCTCCCCCGCCTACTTAAGTGTGAAGCAAACCCGGGCAGGCGGGAGCTCCCGGCCTGACACGCAGCGCACGGGATCTGGACTGTGTCTCTTCCCTCCCTTGGAGTTTGCTTGCTTGGCACTGAGCTGAATAATGGCCCGAAAGACAGCCAGGGCCATAACTCCCGGAGCCTGCGACTGTCATCTTCCATGACGAGTGGGACTTTGCGGACATGATTACGTTAAGGAGCTCAAGCCGGGAGGTTACCCTGAACTAGCTGGTGGGCCCTACACACAACCGCACATGTCCTTATAAGGGGGCAGCGGAGAGATTAGACGCAGGAGAAGAGGCAGCAGCCTGGCCACTGCAGCAACATGCTGCGCTGCTGGCTTTGCAGATGCAGGAAGAGGCCAAAGCGTCTAAGGAATGCAGTTCTGGAAGCTGGAAAAGACGGAAGCGGGTCCCCCGGGCCCTCTGGCGGAAGTGCGGCCCGCCAGCACACGGGTTTGGGTCCAGGGAAGCTCGTTTTGGACTTCTGACCTCCAGAGTGGTCAGAGAATAGATGTGTTCTGTTTTAAGTCACAGCACAGCAGGAAACCGTCCGGGCACCTCTGCCTCAGGCACAGGTGGACGACCCGGCTGGTCCCCGCTCTTATTTTGGGACATCCCTTTCACAGCACAAGAGAACATAGGCCCAGCCTTTCCCCAAACTAATATTTGAGGCAATCTGCGCTTTGGGGGACCCTCAGGGAGTTCTTGGGAGCAAAAGAGAAGGCCTGAGTGTCTCATCCTTGCTTTTGGACCTCCTCCCATGCTTGGAATCAGATCAGTACTAATGGGGCTTTTCTGACTGTTGAGGATCCAGGATTAGTCTTATTCCAATTCCATCTCTCTCTCTATTCCTCTTCCTCCCGTTTATTCAACAGGTGT
>PVJS01060305.1:0-11277 GCA_004027185.1 Glis glis
GTGTGTGTGTGTGTGTGTGTGTGTGTGTGTGTTTGTGTGTGTGTGTGTGTGTGTGTGTGTTACTGGGGATTGATCCCAGGGGCATTCTACCTCTGAGCTATACCCCAGCCCAACAGGGTCTCACTAAGTTGCTGAGGCTGTCTCAAACCCGCAATTCTCCTGTCAGCCTCCCACATACTTGGATTACAGGCATATCGTGCCCAACTCTCCCCTGGCTTTGACGAAGCCCAGTGTTGTCTGGGGAGGGAGGTGGTTGTGTAGACCACACCTTTTTTCCCCAGAATAAGATCAAAAAGAGTGTAACAAACACCTAGCAAAATATTAAATAATTGTACATTGAAATATTAACAGATGTGTTTCCCTTTTCATGATTAATGATTACTAATAATTATTAAAATGTTTCTGATAATTAGAAATGGCTGCTCTGGTTTAAAAGCCATTTTAAAAAGATAAAGGAATTATAAGGACATATTTAGGTTTGGGAGTAACTGTTAAAATTGTTTTCCATAAAGTACCTTTCAACTACTCCTACATGAGGAGCTGCCTTAGGTGCAGAAAGAAGTTGAAGGATTTGGTCAGGTATGTGATAAACTGGTCACTGGAATCAGGACCAGAATCCAAGCTCCTACCACCAGACCCAGCTTAGAATCTGAGGAGGAAATACTACTGTTTGAGCTCGGTGGAACATGAAGTAAAGGATGAACGTCTACCAAGCCAGGAGTGCCACTCTTCTCTACCTCCCTTCAAGACCTTGCTGGTGACCAATGTACTCCCAGAAGATACTCCTGATTAAGTGTACATTCTCCTAACACTTGTTTACATCAGCACTTTTGAACTTTGATTTTTTACTTGTTTCTTTGTTGATTTTTTTTTTTTTTTTTGGTACCGGGGATTGAACGCAGGGGCGTTCTACCTCCGCGCTACACCCCCGGCCCTATTTTTTATACTTTATTTTGAAACTGGGTCTCACGAAGTTGGGGAGGGCCTCACTAAGTTCTTTGTTGGTTTTTGAGAATGCGTTTCCCCTCGTCATGTGACCTAAAATGTCCTAAAGGCAACAGACAGGTCTGTTTCTGAATGTGCTCCCTGACTGCTCATCTCTCCCACCTTTCTCCCTCTGCACCCTCCTCCTACACACAATAGAGGCCCAGTCCAGGGAAATTCAGTTTCCTGGAAGGATTCAAGGTTGCAAATATTTATTGTGTGTCAGCAGAACAACCCCCACTGATGGAGCTGGTCTATGGAAATAAAGAAATGGGTAAATGATCCTGGTTGTTGTGCAAATGCAGACTTAAGCAAACAAACCTGGTGATAGACTGCATTTAAATTGTTAAAGGAAGGTTTAAGAACAGACTGTCTTTCTCTATGATGTAATCACACACTTTAGGAACCCTGGGAAAAGGGAGAGGCCAGGTGAGAAACAGAAGCAGCTTCCTCAAGGAGAGGATGCTCAGGGCGTTCTCTGTTTGCAAATGGAGAGGGCACTGAGAATGCTTCCCCCTGCGAGCTCAATATACACCCACACGCTGGCCTTCTGACTGCTATCTGTGAACCTTTAAACACTACAGATACCTATATAGTTTTTGCAGTTTTAAAAGGGTTCCATCTTGGGGAAGGAGGGGGGAGGACCAACGAAGGAATCACTTCCATTGACATTATGTAGATATGTGAGAGCACCGATGTCAATCTCAATAGCCTGTATGGGGAAGGGGGGAGTAGGGAGGGCGCCAGGGGAAAGCCCGCCACGTGCTGTGTGCATGTGTGTCACTATCACTATGAACTACACTATGATGTGAGACTATAATGCACCAACAAAAGTATTAAAAACCAAAGGTTCCCACACCCTTGGTTTCATGTGATCCTCATGAATACTGCGTCAGGGGTAAGGACCGGTTTCATCACTATCTTTGCTATATGAAGGGAATCGAAATCTCTGAGCCCAGAGAAATGAGAGAAGCCAGGATCTGAGTCTGCAGGTAAATATTCATTGAATTGGACAAATATAGAAATATATGAGTGTTTTAAGGTAAACCAGGTGCCTTCCCTTAAAAAGCTCATAATCTAGTTGGGGAAAAATGTCTAAAATAAAAATAATTAAGATAATAATATGAGTACTAAATAAGGCAGGATTAAACACAAAAAAGAAAATGCATCTTTCATTATGAAATGAGGCAAGAAAGTGCTTTGATAAAATTTTAAATGTACTTATGTAACTTTCACCCCATGATGGAACTGAGATTCCCAAGTGTCCTCCACTGCCCCACCCCCACACCAAGTGGCTGCTTAATATTCTGGGTTTTATGCAGATTCTTCAAGGCATCTATAAAGTCTTCAGTTTGATACCTGAGCTATGGTGATATCTGGGGTTGCCACATCCTCTTCAGTCCTGTATTTGCAATGCAACTCCTAGCCAAAATAAATAAATAAAATAAAATAAAAATTTTAAAAGCCACATGGAACATAAAAAAGAGGAAGGGGGAAATTTGTCTTTAGTGTTCCAGAAAATTCCATCCTCATCACCGGGAATTGCTAAGAAAATGGTGCAATGAGTAATGAATTGCACATGAAGAGAGGCTTATAGGATGAGGAAATACTGACCAGGTCAAAGGAGGGAGTAAGTAAGTTAAAGTCAGAACACGCCCATGGTCAGGGCTGTCTCCTCCTGATACACAGCAGAAACATGGTGTGATAATTATGTGTGTACTTATAGGGACAACGGATCATTTACAGTTGGGATTTCCCAAAACCTAGAATGGCACTGGCCCATCCAGTTCGCTTTCCTCCACTGAACGGTTAACTCCTCTGAATGCCTCCTCCTCTATCTGGGGGATTCTGCAGCCTTTCACATGAAGACGGGTCCTGTCTCTGTGTTTACTGCCATCAGGGTATAACAGTGGCACACAGGAGAAAAAAATCACGTATCTGTGAACAGATGATTGGATAAACAAAATGTGGCATACACACACCATGGAATATTATTCTGGCACAAAAAGGAAAGAAGTGCTGTTTCATGCTATAACATGGGTGAACCTTGAAAACTATGCTAAATAAAAGGAGCCAGACATATAATACATGATCCCATTCATACAAAATGTCCAGAATAGACCAAATGACAGACAGAAAGTGGATCACATTTGCCAGGGGCTAGAAGAGGGAAGAATGGGGGTGATTCCTAATGGTTAGGGTGTTTCTTTGTGGGAGAGGAGAGTGTTCTGGAATTACTGGCGATGGTTGTACAATTCTAGGAATAAACTCAAAACTATTTAGTGGGGGGGAGGTGGACAATGTTAAGGGTTTTTCTTCGAATTCAAGGAGGGAACTGAATTGTATATATAGTCTGATATTTACCTGGAAAACATATTAGAATTATTGAAAACAGAATAAACATAATTGAAAACCTATTCACAAAGCCCCAAAACTGTAAAAGAAATGGAAGATGGTCAAACAAGACCCAATATATGCATAACTCGTGTTTCTTTTTTTGTATGTGATATTGGGGATTGAACCCAGAGACATTTTACCTCCAAACTATACCCCCAGCCCTATTTTATTTTTTATTTTGAAACAGGGTCTCCCTAAGTTGTAGAGGGCCATGGTAAGTAGCTGAGACTGGCCATGAACCTGTGACCCTCCTGTCTCAGCCTCCCCAAGTACTGGGATTACAAGCGTGCGTCACCACGCCTGGCTATAACTGGTATTTCTAAAGCGTGTGTCACCACACCTGGCTATAACTGGTATTTCTAAAGAACAAATGGAATGAATGAATGAACAAAAAGTCAGAGTTATCAGATGAAAACTTGTCCAAATTAACTGTAAGAACAGTAACCAACATTTATTTATTTATTTTTTGTGGTACTGGGGATTGAACCCAGGGGCATTCTACCTGAGCTACACCCCCAGCCCTATTTTATTTTGATTTTGAAACAGGGTCTTACTACATTGATAAGTCTCACTACTTGATGAGGTTGTCCTCGAACCTGCAATCCTCCTATCTCGGTCTCCCAAGTACTGGGATTACAGGTGTGCGCCACCATGCCTGGCTAGTAACCAACATTTATTGGGCATTTACTATATATGCTAGACATAGATTTAGGCACTTTACATGCCTCATCTCATTTAATGCTCATGATAACTGAATAAGGTTAGGGACTATCATCATCCCTACTGTACTCATGAGAAATGGAGGCATAGAGAGTTCTAGTAACTTGCCAAAGAAAATACCACAGTGAGTGGCAGAATTGGCATAAAATAAAACTAGAGTCTTCAGATTTAAAGGGTATAATGCACCCAGGAAAAACTAGTAAGTAAATCATTCTGCTACAGTTCACTGAATGTCAAGATAAAGGAAAACCTACATGGGCATCCAGACTAGAAGGTTCAAGTTTCTCCCAAAGGAAAATATCAATGAGACTTCAGATTTCTCCTCAGCATCAACTAGTGTTACAAGGTCAGAAAGTGGAAGCAACAAATCCTGAGGAAGGCGGGACCCAAGACGTTTATGGTTGGCCCAGTTGTCCTTTAAGTAGAAAGGCTAAAATGTCTACCACTGGTGCTTGAAGTCTGACCTGTGGGAGTGGCAAATCCTGGCAGAGGATTCATGGACATTTGAATTAGAGGCCTAAGGCTATCTGTGGGGGAACTAGAAGTCAAGCAGGCAGGTGGACACATCCGCCTGCAGGACAGAGGAGAAGGGGGTTGGGGTGTATGTCTGGGTGTGTTTGACACAACGTTGACAATGGAAACTAGATGACTTCTGTGGGATCGCCTGAAAATAAAGTACAAAATGAGAAGAAACAAGTGCTAGGGAAAGAGCCCAGCAGCCCTTAGCATTTAAATGTTGGGCACAGCAGAAGAGGGAGAAGCTAGCTAGGAAGCCAGAGAAGGAGCAGCCAGAGAAGAACAACCCAGGAGAGTGTAGTGGTGTGCGAGTCAGGAGATGGGTGCTGGAAGGAGCAGAGACCGGCTGAGTATGTTAGACGTTGCAAAGAGGCAACATGATGACGAGAAGAAATGAATGTGGCTGTTTCCTTATGGGTCAGAATTTTAAAAGATGTTCTAGGATAAAAGCACAAACAATTGCAAATATACACACTGACTTTTTGTATTTATCATATTTCAGACTAAAACCAGTACAAAGAATACTTGCCAGGGTGAGGAGGAGGCCAGGAAATTACAAGGGAGGATCTACTTCCTAAAACAGTATTATCTGAAAACTACGTCTGAAAAAATATATGTGTGAAATGGCCAAGAAAACATCAAAAAACAGGGTTCACGCAGAACCAGTTATTAAAACTTAACTATTAGCCAGGCATGGTGGCACACACCTATAATCCCAGTATTTGAGAGGCTGAGACTGGAGGATTGCAGGTTCAAGACCAGCCTCAGCAATTTAATGAGACTCTCAGCAACTTGTGAGGCCTTGTTTTGAAACAAAAAAACCTCAAAGGTCAGGGAGTATAGCTTGGAGGTAAAATGTCCCTGGGTTCAATCCCCAGTACTACAAAAACAAAACAAAACAAAACATTAGCTACACTGACTGAAACAGGTGTCAGAACAGGTAAGACACTGGAGTGGGAAAGCCCTGATACATTAGTTTGGTGGGAGTTTTGGATTAGCTTCTTGGTCTCTGGTTAACTTCTTCCTAGTTGGAAAGGTTAGACATATAATTCCCTTGCAATTTAGGTTTGGCCAGTTAGGTGCCCTTGAGCTAGATTTTAGAAGGCAAAAGAGAGGTAGAGGCCATTTTCCTGCTATTTCTGATGGAAATGTGAGGCGTCTACAGGAAGGTAGAATCCACCTGCTGTCAACAGCCCCTCAGCCATGTTCCCCAGATGTTCAGTCCCTCTTGCCAACCTGGATCCAAATGACAGTCCAGGAGACTCTGCCTGCCGGTAAGAGTTTATTCTAAAGGCAGAACACGCACAGCAAGACCAGACGTCTGCCCCAGCCAGTGTGTGACGCCTGTAATATAAAAAGACACATACATGGGCTTAAAAGGCAAATGACAAACTGGGAAAACAGCTGCCACATAGGTAACAAAAGGCTGATATTCTAGAAAGAGTTTCTGCAAATGAATGAAATAACGATAGGCCCAAATGAGCAAAAAATATGAGTAGGTACTTTGCAACTGATACATACAAAGGTTGCACTTCACTAGTAATTAACAAATTTAAAACAATGCAAAACCATGTTTCTATCAGATTAGCAAAGACAAAAAAAAAAAAAAGATAAAACAGTGCTGGCAGGATGTGGAGAAGCTAGTGTCAAACCAGGGCCACCTTTCTGTAATCTTTTGATAATACATATCAAAAACTTTCAACAATGAGAAAGACTACTAACATCAGTTCTAGGACTTTACCTTGAGGAAATTAAGGATGTAAGAGATTTAGCTATAAGTAATTTTACTTAAGTGAAAAGATGAAAACAACCCAAATGTGCAAAAACAGAAGAGATAATTATGGTACACTTACATAATGTGAAACCACAAGGTTATTAGAATGCCATAGAATTTTTTCTTTCTTTCTTTTTTTTTTTGTTGGTGCTGGAGATTGAACCCAGGGGCATTCTACCTCTGAGCTACACCTCCAGACTGATTTTATTTTTTATTTTGAAACAAGGTCTTACTAAGTTGCGGATGGCCTGTTGCTGAGGCTGGCTGCAAACCTGTGATCCCGGGATTATAGGCATGAGTTCGTGTGTGTGTGTGTGTGTGTGTGTGTGTGTGTTTTGTGGTGCTAGGGATTGAATCCAGGGGCATTCTACCTCTGAGCTACACCCCCAGTCCTATTTTATTTTTATTTTGAAACAGGGTCTTGCTAAGTTGCTGACAGCCTCACTAAGTTGCTAAGGCTGGCTTCAAACCTGTGATTCTCCTGTCTCAGCCTCCCAAATACTGGGATTACAGGCGTGTACCACCACACCTGGCAGAAATTTTGACACAGAAAACTGTTCACTGTATATTAAGCTATAAAAGCCAGTTACAGTATGATCCCATATATGCATAGACATCAACAGATCTGAAAGGCTCGATTATTTCTGGCTGCTATATTTACAAGTTTTTTCTCCATTTTGTTGATGGTTTACTATTTTTCTATAATGACATATATTTCATTTTCTTTTTAAACTAGCAATTAAGCTAGGTGTAGTGTACACACCGGTAAGCCCAGTACTTGGGAGGCTGAGACAAGAGTATCGCAGGCTAGAGGACAGCCCCGGCAACCTAGTGAGACCCTATTTCAAAACAAAAAATAAAAAAGGCTGGGGGGTGTAGCTCAGAGGTAGAATGCCCCTGGGTTCCATCCCCAACACCACAAAATAATAAATAAATAAATAAATAAATAAATAAGTAAGTAAGTAAATAGATAAATCTGGTAATTATGTGAAGGTGAGCAGGGCAGAAAGGGCATTAGTAAATTTTGAATTGTCTGAAATTAAACTGTAACTGATCACTAACCCACAAATAGACGAGTCAATAAATGCTAGCATTTCCTTTGAATTAACTAGATTTAGTTTTTCTACTGTCAAAAGGAATGAGGCCTAAAATATGAACTGACTTGAAGATAAAGTTACAAGCCAGCATGGTGGCTCATGCCTGTAATCCCAGTACTTGGGAGGCTGAGACAGGAGGATCACAGGTTTAAGGCCAGCCTTGGCAACTTAAGTGAGACCCTCAGCGACTTAGTGAGACCCTATTTCAAAATAGCTTGGAGGTAGAATGCCCCTGGGTTCAAGCCCTAGTACCAAAATAAGTAAATAAAATAAAGTTACAGTTCATACATACCTATCTTTGAGCTGTAAAATTCTTACCAGTTACATCTGTATATGTGTATGTATAAATATTTGGAAGGATATCCATTAAAATACAAACAGTGGTTCCCTTTATTAGGGTGGGATTATAGGATAAGAGGAAATAATTAACTTTTTATTTACATAACTCTGTATAGTTTGATGGGCAGGCAAAAAATAAAAAATGATGCACTTAAAAAGTAAAAATGATGTTTATATAATTATGAAAATGCTGAGAAACATGGAATATGGTACAACGATCGAAAATCATAATGTGAAAATGTACACTACATTTATAGCTATGTTCACATATTTGCATAGGAGAATGGCCTGGATGGGGATGCGCTAAAGAAAATGGTTGTTCAAGTTCATTCATTCACTTATTTATTCCACAAATGTTTGCTGAGCAGCTACTATGGGCCAGACAATTGTTCTAGGCACTTGGGATATAGCAGGGAATCAAACAGTAAAATACACCTCTCCTCAGGGAACTTAAAATCCAGTAGGGCAAGAAAATAATAAATAGTAATATAATAAGTATGTTAGTGCTATAAAAAAATGGAATAGGGTAAGGGAAACTGACAGTGCTGTGGGGAAGGGGCATGTTTAAATAGGTTGGTATACTGTCCTAATGAAAAGGGGGACAGTAAAACACCAAGTCCCTGAATGTCCCCTTTCTGTTCCCAAAAACCTAGTCAAGTTAAAGAAACAATGAGAGCAAGCCTGGGCTGGAAAGTCCAGATACACGTAATCTTGAAGGGCGCTGGCTTTCTCTTGTGCACCCTGGGAACTAGGGCGAGGTGGTGCGATCTGCAGGAAGCTCCTTTCTTGCACGTGCACCAGGACGGTTGCTCCTTGGGATGCCGGTCGGACAAGCAGACTAAGCGAGCTGGTGCTGGCGATGTCAGTGCTTCTGCAGCCTGACACAGAAAACCCCTCTGTGCATGGGGATGGACACGGAACCGAGGGCATGGTAGAAAGGATGCATGTTACTGTCCTGCCGACTGCCGCTGGACAAAGTGCTGTGATGGGAAGGAGGCACTACTTAAAGCACCGTGAGGAATGGAGGTGCTGTCAGCCGTCACCACTGGACTCTTCTTGGAGCAGTCACTGATCTCTCGTAAGCTTTCCCCAATAAATCATGTCTTATACGCTGTCTTCTGGCACTTTCTTTGGCCTATCCGCAACCTACACCACTGCCCTGGCACAACAGGGTTGTGGGCGGGACAGCTGGTCAGGGAAGGTATCAGTGAGGGGACTGGAGAAAAAATTTGAGAGCTGATGTAGTGAGCGATGGGGATATCTAGAAAACCTTCACAAGCAGAGGTGACAGCCAGTACAAAGGCCCTGAGGTGAGCTCAAGGACAGTAGTGAGGACAGTGTGGCTGAGACAGAGTAAATGAGAGGGACAGAGCAAGCAGGCCAGTTGATGCTGGGCTCTGTAGGATATGGTAAAGACTTTGATCCCCATTCAAGTGAAGTGGGTTTTAAACTGAGAAATGGCAGAATATCTCTGGCAACTGTGTGGAAACCTGGCTGTGAGGTGGGACAGTGAGACCTGGTTGTCCAGGGAAAGGATGAAAGGCCACAGTGGAGACACTGAGGAGTTGGATACGAGACATAATCTGAAGGTGGAGCCAACAGAATTTCCAGTCAGGTTGGATGTGAAGATAAAGTAGGAGGATGCCTCTTTGGGTGTGGATGGGAGTACATGGAGTTGCCATTAATTCAGATGGGAAAGACGGCAGAGTTCAGTAGGTCTAGAGTTGGGAGAAGAAAAGGAACTTATTTGTGAACTCATTATATTGGAGTGTAATAGACATATGTATATATACAGTTTTATTTTTTCTTTTAATAATGTTTCTAATATTATGATGACAACTTTACAAAAAGCATTTCAAGACTATTGGCGCAGCAACTATTACATTACTGAAAAATTTCAAGTTAGTAACTGTTACTGCTGTGGAGAAATCACATGGATAGAAAATATGCCCAGGACTGGAGTATCTGTTCCAGTTTTCAAGAAGAGAGGAAAATAGGGACTGCGAATACATCCACAATCCCTTAAGAGATGGTATATAAGCTCCAAAAATCATTAGTGGCTGTCCTTGGATTCAGCTTGAAGTCAAGAATAAAAGCAACAGGGCAATTTGGAACTGGGAATTCCAGTGTTTAAATAGGTTTCTTTCTTTTTTCTTTTTTGGCACTGGGGATTAAACCCAAAGGCGTTCTACCTCCGAGCTATACCCCATCCCTTTTTAATTTTGAAACTGGGTCACGCTAAATTGCTGAGGCTGGCCTTGAAACTGAGCTCCTCCTGTCTCAGTCTCCCAAGTACTGGGATTACAGGCAGGCACCGCGCCAAGGAACAGGTTTAAGAAGACGGGTGGCATTTGATAATGGCAGTACTGTGTGCAATGTTAACAGACGTGGTGGGTGACTCCAGCTGGAAGGTTCAAGTCTAGCTTCTAACCTGCAACCTCCAGGCACACCTCTAGTTTTAGGGACGGTATTTGGGGTCCCGACCCATGGGTATTCAGTTAATATTTGTAAAGAGCTCAGGACAGTGCGTGTACAGCAAAGGGCTATGGTGTGTTTGGGGGGGCATTATTTTTTAAAATAAGTACCCCCCCTTTCTCTTTCTAGACGAGTTAGATCTTGCCTAACAGAAATGCAGAGAGAAAAAGTAAGGGATAAACAAAACTTTCCTCTGGTATTGCTACTCCGATCTCTCGGCACAAGAACCGGTAACACACAGGTCTTCACGCTTTCTAAATCGCTTCTGGCCAGGAGGACCAGCGTCCGGAAAGGGAAGCCTGCCCGGGGCATCAGAAGCCAGGTCAAGCGAGCCGTTGCTAGGCGACCTTTGGACGTAGGGACAGGATGGGGGCGGGGCTACCACGCGCAGGCCCCGCCCCATTCCCGCTCAAGTCCTGGCTAGCGACTGGCAGAGGCCCCCGCGACGCATGCGCGGTGCTCCCCGCGCGGCTCCGCTCGCCGAGCGCGCCCCCCCGCGGCCACACGCTGCCTCGCCCCCGCTCGCACAGTGGTGGCCCCGCGTCCCCGCTCCGTTCTCATCCACACCTCGCCGTCAACCCTGTGACCAGAGACTGTAGAACATCCTCGAGCCCTGCAGACCCACCTGCAGTGCTCCCGTGGTGGCGGCGGCGATGGGCCGGGGGTACGGGGCAGCACCGGCGGGACGCGGGAAGGCAGCGGCGGCCGGCCCACTTCCGGGACAGGGCGGAAGTGGCTGCGGCGGCGGCGGGAGGGGCGGAGGCGCGAGGGGAGGGCCGGCCGCCGGGGGTCGAGTGGGTGGGGCCTGGCCAGCGCTGGGGACCCGCCCGGGGCCTGGACTTCGACCCGGGGCGGGCCGGGGCTCCCCGCCGACCCGGGGTGGGCGGGATCCAGGTAACGACCGTCGCGGTGGGGAGAGGGTCTTCCTCGCGGCGGAGTAATGGGGTTCGGAATATCGGGAGGGTCGCAGTGTTC
>PVJS01060306.1:0-11277 GCA_004027185.1 Glis glis
TATTTTATTTTTTATTTTGAAACAGGGTCTCACTAAGTTGCTGAGGGCCTCACTAAGTTGCTGAGGTGGTCCTCGAACCTGCAGTCCTCCTGTCTCGGCCTCACAAGTACTGGGATTACAGGAGTGTGCCACCATGCCCACCTCCCTTCTTTCTTAAAAAAAAAAAAGGCTGAAATATAACCATACATGTTATATCCATCCAGCTTTAAGACTACATTCACCTAGCTTCTTTTGCTACTACATGTGGTCATGTGACTAGGTTTTGGCCACTGATGTGTAAAGTCTGGGGAGACTTTTTAAGGAAGGGGATAATCTTTTCTTTGTGCCTTTTTCATTACTGCCACCTGGAGTGAAGATGACTGGCAATCTAGCAGCTACCTTGTGCCATGAGGGTGACGCTTCATCCTACGTATACAGATTGGAGAACTGAAAAGAGACTGTATCTTTGACAAATTCACATAGCTGTCATGTAAGGCCAGAATTAACTCCTTCTGGACTCCTTTACATGAAAAGAATACAATTTTAGTTTTGTTTAAGCCACTTTTACTGTGGATTTTCTTATCATATGCAGCCAAACCTAATCCTAATTGAGATTGGATAGTTGGATACTATAGTGGGAATGGAGTGGGTTTTTTGTTGTTGTTGTTGTTTTGTTTTGTTTGTTTTTTGTGGTACTGGGGATTGAACCCAGGTTATTCTTCCTCCGAGTTACACTCCAGCCCTATTTTATTTTTATTTTGAAACAGGGTCTTGCTAGGTTGATGAGAGTCTCACTACTTGCTGAAGCTGTCCTCAAATCTGCGATCCTCCTGTCTCAGCCTCCCAAGTGCTGAGATTACAGGTGCATGCCACCATGCCCTGCTATGGAGTGGTCTTGATCATCTAACTTGAACCTAGAGAAAATGCAGGATGCATGCCACTCTGGGAAAGATGAGTAAGGCCAAGAAAGGTGGAGTTTAGTTCTGTAGTTGGTGTTCTGGAGAAAAAAAAAGGGCAACTTTTCTATTTAAAAGTGATATAACCAGCTGGGGAAAGAAAGAAGAGGTAGAATCTTGAGAGGGAGCAAAGCGGCAGCAGCCTGCAGTGTTGAAATCTAATTAAATGCAGCAGCTTTATTTTTACATTGCCATCCAGGGCACCGGCTCCTGGATTCCACCTTTCAAGTATAACTAAATTGGCTACACTTTGACCTTAAAGTAAGACTGGGCTTGAACAATAGAGACAACTGGACAAGCAGACATGTGGGACTGGGGAGCTGCCTTGCTGACCTATTGCTCCTAAGAATTGCAAGGTGTATGAAAGTAGGGTCTTCAGAAGCCTGAGGTTTTTGCTCAAAGGAGAAGTATAATTAGGACATGGGCACTACACAGTTTTCTGCAGATTTTTTTCTCACCTTCTTAGGAACAGTCATTCACAGTGGGACCTATAACCAAGAGAAGCCACATACAAATGGTAGACTACATTAAAAGCGTATCAGTAAAGATATACTTCAAAAAGATTATTTAAGGGCTGGGATGTAGCTCAGTGGTAAAGCGCTTGCTGGGTTCAATTGACAGTACCAAAAAAGACACCCCCCAAAATAAAGATTACTTAAGCTTCTTCAGACTTTCTAAGAGTATAGAATCTGTTAAAATTAATTAATGGGTTTTCTTTTTTTTTTTTGCGGTACCGGGGATTGAACCCAAGGGCATTCTACCTCCAAGATACACCCCCAACCCTATTTTTTTATTCTTTATTTTGAAACAGGGTCTCACTAAGTTGCGGAGGGCCTCACTAAGTAGCTGAGGCTGGCCACGAACCCAGATCCTCTGGTTTCAGCTCCACTCCCCAGTTCAGTATCTATTCCCCACCCCACCCACTGGGATGACTGCTTCATTGGCTGAGAAATTATCTATTGAAACCTATAAGTAAGCCAAGAATACTCTGTATGTTTTTGCTTAGGTCACTCCTCTCCTGGCTATGATGCCACAAACCTCAGCCTCACCACTACTAATTATCCAAAAGACCAATTCCCAGCAGGAGGCTACACTTAAAATGGACTAGTTGCTGGGAGGCTGAGACAGGAGGATCCGGGTTCGCGGCCAGCCTCAGCTACTTAGTGAGGCCCTCCGCAACTTAGTGAGACCCTGTTTCAAAATAAAGAACAAAAAATGGGGCTGGGGGTGTAGCTTGGAGGTGAAATGCCCCTGGGTTCAATCCCCAGTACCACAAAAAAAAAAAAAAGGAAAATGGACTAGTCGCTAGCTTTATAAGTCATCCACCTACTTCCTGTCCACACTCCTCACTGGTCGTCTTAGAACATGGATCACTATGTTCTTTTCACTACTACTTCTTAATGTTTTCAATATCCCATATAATTAACATATCCATATGATTTGGCCTCATCTTTTCCTCCACCCTGTTACCAATCATTTCACCATATCTGAAGTCTTTTTTTTTTTTTTTTTGTACTGGGGATTGAACCCAGAGGCATTCTACCTTCAAGTTATACCCCCCAACCCAATTTTATTTCTTATTTGGAAACAGGGTCTCACTAAGTTGTGGAGGACCTCGCTAAATCGCCAAGGCTGGCTTCGAACCTGTGATCCTCCTGTCTCAATCTCCCAAGTACTGGGATTACAAACATGCGCCACCACGCCCAGCTATATCCAAAGTCTTTATTTCAAGCATCCAAGTCTTTGAACATCTATCGTTCCTCTTTTCCCCTTTTAAAATTCCTTTCCTCCACCCACTGATCCTACCATTTTTTACTGTCCATTACTAATCCTCATACCTACTTCATGTCCTCTCTATACTCAGCTTATTTTTTTATTTTCATTGGTTCTTTACTCAGTTTATATGCCATGATCCATCACCATAACCACTGCCATGAAAACACAATCAATTTGCTTGCCCCTACCAACCTTTACTATATTCACCTGGGACAAGCCCAATTCTGATTAAATTCAATTTGCACCAGGTGTGGTGGCACATGCTTGTAATCCCAGTACTTGGGAGGCTGAGACTGGAGGATCTGGGTTCACAACTAGTCTCAGCTACTTAGCGAGGCCCTCTGCAACTTAATGAGACCCTGTTTCAAAATAAATAATTAAAAATAGGGCTGGGGGTGTAGCTCAGAGGTAGAATGCCCCTGGGTTCAATCCCCAGTACTGCAAAAAAAAAAAAAAATTCAATTTGCAATTATACCACAACTGAAAATGTCCAGAGAAACACCAATCAGCTCTTCTGAATGGCTCACTTTAAATTTATGAACACATATCAAGAAGGCCTTCAACACTGTTTAACCATTCCGCTGCATCTAGAAAATTTGATTTTCCATTATCCAAGATAATGATTTCATATATTATTTCTATTCAAATATCCAAAACCTCCATTTGTCTTCCTTATTCCCAACTAATATATGACTCATTTTGACTTGTCAGAATTAAGCTAACTACCTTATTTACCATCATTGTTTTGGTTTAGATATAGTGTCCTTTGGAAGAGCTCATGTATTGATAATCCAAAAAATGTTCAGAGGTGAAATAATTGAATCAAGAGGGTTCTAATCTCATCAGTGGATAAATCCATGGATTAACAGATTTATTGGGTAATGAGGTAAGCAGGTAGGGTGTGACTGGAGGAGGTAGGTCATTGATATGGCCTTGGGTAATATATATATCCCTCTTCCCTTCCCCTTGTTCTTTCTGCTTCTGCTTCCAGAGGCCATGCCAAGAGCTCTGCAGATATGAGCCGGTGTAACATGGAATGAAACTTCTGAAATCTCCATAACTGTGAGCAAATAAATCATCCTTCCTCCAAGTTGTGGTCATCAGGTATCTTGGGTCACAGTGAGAATATTGACTTCAATATTGATATTGAATCAATCACTAACTCTACCTACCCCCTGTATCTCTACCAATAATTTACCATGAGTAAACTATCCTTGTTCCCTAAGCCAACATCTTTGTGAACTGGAGTCTGTTCCTTCCCACCTCAAGGATGTTTTCCTGCAATTATTACTAGTTATCCTTTCTCTACTGTTCCCAAGAGTAATTCTCACTTTATCCATGATTCTTCAAAAGTCCCCGGTAGAAGTTGAGCAATTTCATTTACAAATTCTATTACCATGAAATTTACTTTATCTCATACAGGACAAGAAGAGCTAACTATTAGAATATCATTAATTTTAGGATCTCACACAATTCTCTTTTTCCTTCTACTACCAAAAACTCTGTTTTTGACAGAAAAGATAAAGCAAAAGAGGAATAAAGAGATTTTTCTCATCTGTAAATATGACATCATTTCACAGTGGATCTATTTCTCTTCAGGTGGCTGATTTCTCAAGTTACACATTTTTAGGAATTCCTTTGCGTGTCCTTAGCATTTTTGCAAGTCTAAGCTCGTTTTTATCATTCTTGTTGGCATTATTCTTCCCGGTCTATGCTACAGTCATATATTCTTCCTTGATTATACTCCTAACTTGTCATCATGCATACAAGTTCTTTTAACATCTGAGCTCAGTGAAGAACTCCCTGTTCAACAATACAGGACTTAATTCCTCTTACTTCCCTTTGAAAGCATTTGCATTTGTACTTCCAGATTTTGAGAGGTTGTGATTTCTTTTGATTCATCTTTCCTTCTAAGGTCCCATGTCATATAATTTTGTCTCTCTTTTTAAAGTTCTATCTTTTCCTTGAATTTTGTGAGGCATACTTACCATCTTGGCAAAGCATTGATCATGTTCATTTTTTCTCTCCCTAACTATTAGAATTCTAACTCTGTTCAGTTTTCCCAAAGTTCCCATCATTGACTTTTTTTTTTAGAGGAAGGTTTATTTGCTCAGTTTTGTGAAGATTCTGGGTTCAGTCCATGGGAGGCTGGGGTCTATGGAGCTCAGGGCATGGTGGGGAGGAGGGAGGGAGGGAGAGAGAGAGAGAGAGAGAGAGAGTGTGTGTATGTCTGTTCTCACATCATGGAAGCCAGAAGCAAGTGAGAGCAAACAAGCAAGGGGATTCAAAGACATAAACTCAGTCCCTAAGGCCACACACCCGCAGGGACCCACTTTCTTAAGCCACACCCTACCAGCCTAGGTTACCATCTAGATAAATCCATTACAACCCTCATTACTTAACTATATCAACCCTGAACATTAATACAGGAGCTCTACAGGGGACATTCAGTATCTGACCATAACACTCTGCCCTTGGCTCCTGAAGAGCTCATCCCCATTTCAGAATGCAAAATGCATTTACTTCATCTCCAAGAATTCCCATAGTCTTAATAGTTCCAGCATCACTCAAAAGCCCCAAAGTCCAAAGTCTCCTCTAAGACTCAAGGTAAACTCTTGGCTGTGAGTCCCTGTAAAAGAAAATAAAAATAAGAAGCAAGTTACATGCATCCAATATACAATGGCACAGAGTAAACATTTGCATTCCAAAAGGGAGGACTAGGACCATAGAAAGAAGAAATGGAGTGGGCGTGGTGGCGCAAGCCTAATTCCAGTACTTGGGAGGCTGAAATAGGAGGATCACAGGTTCAAGGACAGATTCAGCAAGTAGTGAGACTCTCATCAACCTAGCAAGACCCTGTTTCAAAATAAAAATAAAAAAATAAGGTTAGGGGTATAGCTCAGAGGTAGAATGCCCCTGGGTTCAATCCCCAGTACCACAGAGGGGGAAAAAAAAGAAAGAAAAAAAAAGAAGGAATGGGACCAAAACAGTATTGAAATCCAGCAGGGCAAGCATTTGATCCTGCAGCTCCATTTCTAGCATTCAGTACACATGGAGGTCATGGTACTCTCCAAGTACTGGGTTTATAGCCCCTCCCTGGTGGCCTGGTTGATTGCAATGGGCAGGATACTTGCTCTTTCTGCCTGGCTCCATGATTCACAGCTTACAGCCTTCCTTCACCATTGTTCCACATTTCTGGCATTTCTAAACTGCTGAAGGGGGGGGGGGGTTCTTGCAACTTTGACTTCAACCTCACAGCTTCACAAATTGCCCCATTTGGGCCTGCTTGCAAGGATTCCAACCCTGCCACATGTTGCCTGGCTTCCCAGGCCTTCCTTTGAAATGGGAGGGGGCCTCCATGACCCCTTTTTTTCCAGCAAAGCCAGCATTAGGTGAGCACCCATCATTGACTTTTAATTCCTCTTGGGGAACCAGCTATAGTGTAGTAGTAGTTCCCTTAGTTGTTGCTTCTGTTTTCTCAGAGATAGAATTATCAACAAGATAAAATTTTAACACTTGAGCATTTCTTTTGGTCATCTAACATGGACCACACATTATTAGTCTCATTACATTAAAGTTTTCAGAGAATATTGTGGCATAATTATTTATACGCTATTTCATATGAAGACACAGATGTTCAAAGAGATGTCTTTAAATACTTATTTAATCTTGTATTATGTACAACATATTATATGAAAAGCTAAAAAACAAAGATGAACAATACAAAGTCTTTGTTTCAATGCGTTTTCAGTACTATAGTAGTGGCCAACAAGCTGACAGAGGATAGCTTCACTAGAGCTGAATGTACTGAGAGTTGTAGATGGGTGATCCCCACAATATATATTAGGATATATTTATCAGAGGAATTCATGCTAGCTGGCAATAGAGGTCTGCTATAAATTTGATAATTAGGACTGAAAAGGAACACAAAGCAAAAGCACATTAGTGGAAGAACACAGTGATCAGAATAAAAGCACCAGAAAACTTCGCCACAACAGCAAGGACAGTCAGGAATCTGCCAGACATTCCGCTGATTAGTAGGAGAGAATATATAGGTTCAGTCAGTTGTAGCGTGTTGGTTAAGAGTGCAAAGTCAGGAAATTCTAGGAGAAAGAAAAATCCAAGTTCAAATGTTAGCCATGCCACCTACTAGAAATGTGTAAATTTGGAAAAGTTACTTAATATTTAATCTCTCTGACCTAGCTTTGCTACATTTGCAAAACAGGGGCAATAATGCTGATCCTGATATATTTACACCTACTACTTGATTTTTTTTTGCTCTTGTTTGTTTGGTTTTTGTTTTGTTTTCTTTGGCTGCTGGGGATCAAACCCAGAGCCAAATGCATACTACGACTCAATCTACTTTGTAGGGCTCAAAGTGGAACTTAGGCATTAAAAAAATTTTTCAGGTTAATTTTTTCTTCAGTGCCTTCTTTCTCTGCTGAAATTTACCAACATTGTTAAAACATAATTTTGTGGATCAGGTTCAAGATGCTTATTTGAGATGAAAAATAGAGGAAGTAGACATATTCCTTACCCTAGAAAAGTTTACAGGCTACTTAGATAGAAGAGAGATGCACACAAAAAAGTAAAGATTAATGAGAGACACTCAGCACTGCTGAAGGGAAATTTAGCAATCAAAACCTTCAAACTATTTGCTAATTCCTTGTATTAATTTCCTAATACTACTGTAACAAGTTACCACAAACAGTGATATAAATCAGTAAATGCTCATTATCTTACAGCTCTGGAAGTTAGAGGTCCAAAATCAATTTCGCTGGGCCAAAGTCCTGCTCTCAGAGAGCTGCTTCCTTCTGGGGGCTCTGGGGAGAATCCTTCTCCTTGACTTTCTCAGTTTCCAGAGGCTGCTAGCATTCTTTGGTTCATGATTTCTTCCTTGCAACATGCCAACCTCTTGCTTCCATAGTCACATCTCCTAAAATTATTATTTTGCCTCCCTCTTATAAAAACGCTTGTGATTACATCAGGCCCACCTGGATAATCCAAGACAACTTTCCCCATCTTGAGGTTTACCTGACCGAGTCAGCAAAGTCTTTTTAACTATGTTAGCATATTCACATCTTTGGGGGAAGGGGCATCATAGCCTACTAAACTTTTAACCCAGAAGTTCTGCTACTAAGCATTTAATCCACAGTAAATGTGCACAGGGATTCAACTATAAAGATATTCATGTGAATTACTGACTTTATTCTGGAAGAAGGAAATTTTCCAATATTCATAAAAAGCTATAATATTTAACATTTATATGGACTGTTCTAATCACAGATACTCAGATTATACTTAGTAGTGTTAGTAGTTCAAATATTAGTTATTAATATTAACATTAGAATCTAATAAAGTTTGGGATTTGGAAGAGAACAGCCTTTATGTGAAAAACGATATGTGTTACAGGGTGAGAGAAACAGAAACAATAAAGAAAGTAGGTTGAAATTCCTTTTTTTTTTTTTTTTTGCGGTACCGGGGATTGAACACAGGGGCGTTCTACCTCCGCGCTACACCCCCGGCCCTACTTTTTATACTTTATTTTGAAACCAGGTCTCACGAAGTTGCGGAGGGCCTCACTAAGAAGAGAGAGAGAGAGAAAGAGAGAGAGAGAGAGAGAGAGAGACAGGGAGAGAGAGAGCGAGAGAGCTGAGGCTGGCCGCGAACCTGGATCCTCCGGTCTCTGCCTCCCAAAGTACTGGGATTATAAGCGTGCGCCACCACGCCCGGCTTTGAAATTCCTTTTATCCCCTCTATATTTTCAGTCATTATAATCCCAAACCAGAATTATCATCAAAGTTGTCACAGCCGGGCGTGGTGGCGCACTCTTGTAATCCCAGTACTTTGGGAGGTGGAAACTGGAGGATCCGGGTTCGCGGCCAGCCTCAGCTCTCTCTCTCTCTCTCTCTCTCTCTCTCTCCCTGTCTCTCTCTCTCTCTCTACTTAGTGAGGCCCTCCGCAACTTCGTGAGACCCGGTTTCAAAATAAAGTATAAAAAACTAGGGCCGGGGGTATAGCGCGGAGGTAGAACGCACCTGGGTTCAATCCCCGGTACCGCAAAAAAAAAAAAAAAGTTGTCACTGGCAAGATGTATGTTACTGTCATTAAGAAAATTGCCTTTATTTCCCCATCTGATCATTCAGTATTATTAACTAATCATGCCTGAGATTGCCCTGGCCTGCAAGTCTATACATGCTCTAAATTCAGATGAGACTAATACAAAAGTTCTGAACATCAATTTGTCTGGAGGCCTTAGGCTTCCAATATCACTGAATTTAAGAGCAAAGCGCAGAGCCGGGAGTGCTGGCACATCCCTGTAATACCAATACTTGGTAGGCTAAGACAGGAGAATCACAGGTTTGAGGACAGCCTCAGCAACTTAGCGAGGCTTGCAGCAACTTAGACCTGTTTCCAAATAAAAAATAAAATAGGGCTGGAGGTATAGCTCAGAGGTAGAATGCCCTTGGGTTCAATCCCCAGCACCATGAAAAAAAAAAAAAAAGCAAAGCACATCAGTGAAATACAATATTTGAATGTTACTACTAAGTAACTTGGACTCCTCAATAAACATTCTGGGAATTCAGAGTCCTCTGAGTAACACATGAATCATAAGGAAGAAATCTGTTATTTTTATGTCTCTTATTTGTACTATTCTTTCCTCTTCCTTCTTTACTGATTTCCAGGGCGTTCCTGTCATCCTTTTTCAATGGCTTAGTTTGTTTTACTATATTCCATCTCTTTAATGTGCTGCCTTTACATTCCTTAACGTTCTCAATTTCTTTACTTTCCCCTCTATGCAAGCTACTGGCTAGTTTGGTCATACTTGATAACTGTTATCATTTAAAACTGGAAATCCCCTGTGCCCACAACCTCCTGTTCCTGCTCTCCTACTTCCTCACTCCCCTGAATCTGCTCTTTGTTTATATTGTTATTCCTAGTTCCTTAATCCTGATCAGCATGAGGTGAACAACTTCACCAGCCAAAGGATCTTGGTATTTAGTGTCCTGTTCAGACCTGTTTTAATCAGATGCATGATTTTTATTGCAATTTTTAAGGAGGGGTGTGTGTGTTTGGGGGGTGTTATTGGGATTGAACCCAGGGGCATTCTACCTCCTAGCTATACCCCCAGCCTTTTTTATTTTTTATTTGAAATGGGGTCTTGCTAGGTTGCTGAGAGTTTCACTAAATTGCTGAGGCTGATCTTGAACCTGCAATCCTCCTGTCTTGGCTTCTCAAGTACTGGGATTGCAGGCATGTGCCACCATGCCAGGCAGTATGGGATTGAACACAGGGGCATTCCACGTCTGAACTACACCCCAGCCCTATTTTATTTTTTATTTTGAAACAGGGTTTTGCTAAGTTGCTGAGGGCCTTCCTAAATTGCTGAGGCTGGCCTTGAACCTGCAATCCTCTTGTCTCAGCCTCCCAGGTACTGGGATTATAAGGCATGCACCACCACGTCTGGCTGGCAGTATAGTTCTTTAAAGTGAAAAATTTAAAGATGTGTGGAATTTAAAATTTAAAAATGTATGGGAAAGTAAAATTTTAAAAATGACATGGGAAAACTCAAGGCAAAGGGTTGCTTCTTTAAAACACTATTTTCCCACCACTGGCTTTTCTATATTTAAATGTATATTAAACGCTTACCAATCCTGAGCACCCCTACCCCCACCCCCGAATTGCTGGGAAGTAAAATGAGGGCCTTATGCATGCCTGGCAAGTGTTCCACCACTGAGCTATACCTCCAACCCTCTAATCTTAAGGGTTTTGTTGTTGTTGTTGTTGTTTGCGGTACTGGGGGTTGAACCCAGGGGCATTCTACCTCCGAGCTACACCCCCAGCCCTATTTTTTATTCTTTATTTTGAAACAGGGTCTCGCTAAATTGTGGAGGGCCTAAGTAGCTGAGGCTGGCTGCGAACCGCGATCCTCCTGTCTCAGCCTTCCAAGCACTGGGATTACAAGCGTGTGCCACCACTCTCAGCTCACTCTTAAGTTTTAAACTTTAGTCTCTTGGTTTGTTGGATTTCATCAAATAGGTCTTTCTTTCTTTCTTTCTTTCTTTCTTTCTTTCTTTCTTTTCTTTCTTTCCTTTTTTGTTACTGGAGATTGATCCTGGGGCACTCTACCTCTGAGCTACACCCCAGCACTTTTTATTTTTTTATTTTTGAAACGGTCTTACGAAGTTGCTGAGGGTCCTGCTAAATTGCTGAGGCTGGCCTCAAAACTGTGATTCTCTTTTCTCAGTCTCCCAAGTACTGAGATTATAGACATGGGCCACCTTGTTCAGCTCAAATAGATCTTTTTTTTATGTTTTTATTGGTGCATTGTAGTCTCACATCACAATGAGTATCAGTTTGGTGTTAACATACATGCACACAGCCCTTGGTGTCCCTCCCCCCCCGCCTCCCCCCCGCCCCCCCCCCACATGTAGCACTGAGAATGATGTTGGTATAATCTCATATATACACATTGTTTATGACAGTAATTCCATAGATTCACTTCTTTCTTACCCTTCCCCTTCCCTTGTACCCCTTCCCTTGCACCACTGAGGGTTCTCCATTG
>PVJS01060307.1:0-11277 GCA_004027185.1 Glis glis
CACACACACACACACACACACACACACACACAATCCTGAAACCTTTCTCATAGATTAGCAAAAAATAAGTATAACACTAAATGTTGTTGGTGAGGCTCTGGGGAAACAGACACCATCATAGAATGCTGGTTGAAGGCAAATCAGCACAACCCTTGTTGGGGGAACTTGGCAATATTCATCTACCTCAGACCTAGCAGTTTCACTTCTAGGAATTTATCCTGCAGGCACATTCTCAATGATACATATGCACTGGCTTGCTCACTGCTGTATTGTTCGTAATTGCAAATTATTAGAATCAATCTAAATGCCCATGTAGGAGAATGACTAAATAAATTTTGGTATAGCTACACCATGGAGTTACTATGAGGATGTAAAAACAAGGAATATCTCTGGCCACTTCTATGAACTGATATGGGTAGATTTTTTTGGATATATCACTCAGAGAAAACAAAAAAGTACAAAAAGAGTACCTGTAGTGTATTGCAAATATATGTAAGAAAAGAAGGAGACATGCTGGGCATGGTGGCACATGCCTGTAAATCCCAGTACTTGGGAGGCTGAGAGAGGAGGATTGCAGGTTTGAAGACCTGCGAGACCCTGTTTCAAAATAAAAAATAAAAAGGGCTGGGAGTGTAGCTCAGAGGTAGAATGCCCCTGGGTTCAATCCCCAGCATCCCCGACCCCCCAAAAAAGGAAGAAAAAAGAAAAGAGGGAAATTAAAAAATATGCATCTGATTATTTGTGCAAAAAGAAACACACGAAAGAAAAAAAAATCTGAGCCTGATGAGACTAGTTATCTACAAAGTGTAGGTGGGAACTGGATGGAAAGGACAGAGGGAACGGGGTAGTGGATAAAACTTTTTCAAGCCAGGCGTGGTGGCGCACGCTTGTAATCCCAGTACTTGGGAGGCTGAGACTGGAGGATCCAGGTTCGCAGCCAGCCTCAGTTACTTAGTGAGGCCCTTCACAACTTCGTGAGACCCGGTTTCAAAATAAAGAATAAGATAGGGCTGGGGGTGTAGCTCAGAGGTAGAACGCCCCTGCGTTCAATCCCCGGTACCGCAAAAAAAAAAAAACTTTTTCAAATATATCTTTTTGTAATGTATACTTGGAATCATGTTAATGTTTCACATACACATTAGATACAGAAAGGAAGAAATAAATGAACAAAGAAAGGAAGGGAGGAAGAAAAACAAAATCCATTAAAGATGAAGGAAACCCCTAAAAGTGAATACAAACAGAAACCAATGAACCGGATTGAATTCCAAATGAATAACCACACTAAAAAGTGAGGGTGGAAAAGAAGTTAACCCAAGTAACTTTTGAACACAGCATTTGGACTATGTTCAGGCAAAGACCAAAAAAAAAAAAACACTCTAAACAAATATTAACCTCTACTGGTAGGCTTCTTTTTTCAGAGGCATACATTGTAATTCTGAAATTACTTTTTTTTTTTTTTTGCGGTACCGGGGATTGAACACAGGGGCGTTCTACCTCCGCGCTACGCCCCCGGCCCTATTTTTTATACTTTATTTTGAAACCGGGTCTCACGAAGTTGCAGAGGGCCTCACTAAGTAGAGAGGGAGAGACAAAGAGAGAGAGAGAGAGAGAGAGAGACAGAGACAGAGACAGAGACAGCGTGTGCGAGCTGAGGCTGGCCACGAACCCGGATCCTTCGGTCTCCGCCTCCCAAAGTACTGGGATTACAAGCGTGCGCCACCACGCCCGGCTCCTGAAATTACTTTTTATACACTCTAAGATTGATAAATTAAGTAAACATATTATGAAAGAAGCCAAGTTTCACACTGATGAGTGAGGGAATTTCAAATACGAAGTACTGGATTGGAAATGTAGAGATCTGTTTGAACTCATGGGTTTTCATATAGACAGACTGCAGGCAAATAGAAAGATATGGAGGAAGGAAAGGTGAGAGAAAAAAGGAAAAGAAATAAAGGGAAAGGATGGAGAGATACAGATGTATTTGAGTGTACATCTACATGAGTGTGGGTATGCACGTACATAGGCACATAAGTATACACATGCATTTCCCAGTTCTGTCCTCAGAGGACCTAGAAACAATATTACTAGAAACACTGATTCCAGTGTCAATGTCTAACCCTAGTATTGATTTCTAAATGCCATTTTTCACTAAAGGGACAAAAGCTCCTTGGATAAATGTCTTATTCATAGATAAGACAGGGAAAAAATAAGCTCAGCCTGGAGTATGTTTTTATACCATAAAATAATCAAAGATTGATTTGGCTCTCACTGCCCAAATTGGAGACCATTTGAACATCAAAATAAACACTGCACATTAAAACAAACAATGATAGTAAAGGTTTATAAACTAACTCAATAAAGTAAAACTTTTAAGAGTCTGCACTAAAATAAATAAATAGGAAGAGAAGGGAAAGCTCTCTTTACGGTAGTAATTCAACTAATAGATGTAGATGGAAGGATAAAATTGGAAATTACCATTTGCCAAACATTGTCATAAAAACCCATCTTAGCAAAGAATCACTAATGCGTGCTAAAACTAGTGGGCGAAAGTTTGAGGAATAAAAAGATTTTAACATAGTCTCAAATGCAGGGACTTTTAATTACAAAAGGTAAAAGAGTAACTTTATAATGGAAAAACCTGGCAGATACCACCTTAATCAAATGATTAAAGTCAACATTGCTGGTAATTGGACTAAATTGACAGCATGCATTTTTTTTTCCTTTCTTTCTTTCTTTTTTTTTTTTTGTCATACTGGGGATTGAACTCGGAGGCATTCTACCTTTGAGCTACACCCCAGCCCTTTAATGTTTATTTTGAAACAGGGTCTCGCTAGGCTGATGGAGTCTCACTACTTGCTAAGGCTATCCTCAAACCTGTGATCCTCCTGTCTCAGTCTCCCAAGTACTGGGATTACAGGCATACGCAACTACGCTTGGCTAGCATGTACTTTCTGATATGATGCACTGAGAAGTACTTAGAAACACTTCAGTGGTTTTCCTGCCAAAAATGCATAATCTGAATGTAATGATGAGAAGATATCAAACTCAAACTGAGAAGAAAATCCTCAAATAATTCACAAGTATTCTTCAAAAATGTCAATGTCATGAAATACAAAAACAGACTCAGAAATCATTCAGCTTAAAAGAAACTAAAAAGAGACAGGACAAATGAGTACAACTAATTATCATGGATTTTCTTTTGCTCTAACAGACATTACTGAGATAGCTAACAATATCTCAATAAGTTTTGTAGATTACCTAATAGTATTCTATTAATGCTAATTTCTGGATTTTGATAATTATGATTATATAAGGAGAATTCCTGCCAGGCATGGTAGCACACGCCTATAATATCTGGGAGGCTAAGACAGTAGGATCACAGGTTCAAGGTCAGTGTTGGCAACTCAGGCCCTCAGCAACTTAGTGAGACCTTGTTTCAGAATAAAAAATAAAAAGGGCTGAGGGTGTAGCTCAGAGGTAGCTACACCTGGGTTCAATCCCCAGTACCACAAAAAAAAAAAAGAGAGAGAGAACGAATTCCTTGTTTTTAGGAAAGACAAAAGTACTTAGGGGTAGAAAAGACAGCACATCTACAACATACTTTTAAACAGTTTAGAAAAGCCGGGCGTGGTGGTGCACGCTTGTAATCCCAGTACTTTGGCAGGTGGAGACCTGAGGATCTGGGTTCGCGGCCAACCTCAGCGCACATGCGCGCGCGAGCTATCTCTCTCTCTCTCTCTCTCTCTCTCTCTCGCTCTACCTAGTGAGGCTCTCCGCAACTTCATGAGACCCGGTTTCAAAAATAAAGCATAAAAAAAAAATAGGGCCGGGGGTGTAGCGTGGAGGTAGAACGCCCCTGCGTTCAATCCCCGGTACCGCAAAAAAAAAAAAAAACAGTTTAGAAAATAGCACATGTGTATAGAAAGAGAACGAGGAAAGGGATATGTAGGAAAATGTTAATATTTGGGGAATCTAGGAGAGGAGTATCCTGGAATCCTCCGTATTATTCTTCTGTCAATCTGAAGTTATATCATAAAAATGTTTTAAATTTCTTCATAAGCCACAGTAAGTATTAGTATACCCACTAAAGTGAAAAAGACAACACAAAGTGTTGACAAAGATGTGGAACAACTGGAGCTCTCATACATTGGTGGCAGGAATGTAAAAATGGTACTACCTCTTTGTGGAATACTAAAAAGGTTAAAAAGGAACAAACTTCTGATACATGCAACAACACATGAATCTCAAAAACTTTACACCTAAAGAAACCTTACACAGGAGAATGTACTAGATGGTCTCATTTATATGAAGTTCTAGAACAGGCAACACTAATGTATGGTAGGAAAATCAAAATAATAGTTTCCTCTGGAGGAAAGAAATGGAGATTGTCTAGGAAAGGGCATATGAGAACTTTCTAGGACAACAGAAAAGATCTGTATTTTCACAGAGGCATGGGTTACACATGTATTCGTATTTGTCAAAACTCAGCAAATGTGACAAAATGTACATATGTTTCAATGTATTCATTTCTGATACAAAATTTACATCCAAAGAAAAAACTGGTAAGCAGAGTGAATTCTAGTATACAATATGCACAAACAAGAAGTGAGGGTGCTCACATTTGCAACTGGCTTTGAGATAAGATGGATTGAGGGCTGGATCTCTAGAAGGATAGATCAAAGGACAGACAATGGAACAAATACAGTGAACCATTAATGGAATCCAGGTGTTCACTGCAAAATTCAACTTTGCTGTACGGTTGAAGATGTTCATAATACAGTGTTGGGGAATAGACATTTTGTGGACAACTGAGTAAAACTGAATAAAGACTGGCTATTAGATATAAATATTAAGGAGTGATTTTCTGTCCCTTTTCTCTGGTGTGATAATGGCATTATGATTAAGTAAGAGAGTTTATTGTTAGGGGAAAGGATCCTTAAATATTTAAAAGTAAAGTGTCATAATGTCTGCATCTTACTTTTTGAATGGTTCTGCAAAAATTTTAGACAGACAGGTAGATAGAAAAACAAGACAAACTGCTAACAAATGTGGAATCTAGACAGTGGTTTCAAAGGGTTCACTACAGTTTTCTTTATGTTTGAAATGTTTCATAATAAATATGTGAAGAGAAACAACACAAAATTACCTGGGTCTGAAGTTTCTTGAGGTCACCTGTCCCATCTAGTTGGGTATTGGACATTAGATGAACACAAGTGGAGGCTGGCTGGCCTGGCCCCCTCATGTCAGATAGTACAGAACAGGGACAGCCCAGTCATCAGGCAGCAGTCTTCCCTCAGACCATTCCTAAAATGAAACAGAGATATTTTCAAACCATCAGCCTTCAAACAAGAGAACAGATAAAAATACAATGCCATGCTCATTTAACAATATTCTAGAAGTAACTCATAGCAACCTCATGCTAAGAGCAATTGCTTGGAGACAGGTATGAGAGTTTCTTCCATTTATAAAAGCAACCACATTTTCAAAAGAATAGGGAGGCACTTACTATTTTAATGACAATCTCTTCGTCCCTTTTCATTCCAAATTCCAAATCTCAAGGATCTCCAGTAAGATATTCCCCAGAGTTTTACTGTGATAAACTAACATTTTGTAGCAGGGTGGTTTTTATTAATATATCCTAACCACTAGTCAAAAGAGCAGTATGCTTCACTCTATCAAGTAGCTCAAATGGCCGTAAGTCTGAATGACTCCAAGTAAACCTGGGGGATCAGAATTCCTAGGTTTAAACCAGGATCTGCCACTAACTAGCTGAACGTCCTCTCTAAGCTTCAACTTCCCCATCATCCCCCGCCCTGTACACACACTCACAATGAGAACACAGATATTAAAGCATTTAGTAAACGGGAAGGAGCCTTGCCTTCATCCTCTCCTCTCCCTATTCTGAAAGCCGCTTTATACACTTAGTTGCCCTGCCATTCAGAGGCTTTCCACAGTGTTGTCTCACATTGTTATCTACCTATTTCACACATATGTATCTCATCTTGCTAGACAGACAAGGTTCCTTGAGGGTTGAGAGCCTTGTCTTGCTCTTCTATTTCCCACAACACAGTACTCTGAGCATTATAGACAATTTAACTCAACATTTACTAAGTTAAACTTATTTTCTGAGATGTAAAATACACTGGGGAATTTGTCCTCTCAAAGAGTCCTATACTAAATCAATTGAGAGTTCAAAGTTAAAAAAATTTCCTAACTTAAGTTTTTGAGAAAATCCATGGTTTGTAGACTGGGTTTGCTTAAAGACAGATACATCTGTAGGAACATAAAGATGGCTGCCTGATACTCCTTATTTCTAAGTCTGCAGAGAAATGATTCAAAAAGCAGATAGATAGATAGATAGATAGATAGATAGATAAATAGAAAGAAGACACATGAGTGAGGCAATCCAAACTGGCTTAACATCAACACGGGTCATGGGCTGCAGCCCCAGAATGAGCTGCAGAATTGGGGGCAGCGCATCTGTAACTTTGGGGGCGGCGCATCTGTAACTTTGGGGGCGGCGCATCTGTAACTTTGGGGGCGGTACTGGGGATTGAACCCTGGGGGATTCTGTCTCTCAGCTATACCCCTAGTTCTTTTTATTTTGAAACAGGGTCTCACTAAATTGCTAAGGTGGGCCTCGAACCTGTGATCCTCCTGTCTCAGCCTCCCAAGTACTGGGATTACAGGTGTGTGCCACCACACCTGGTGCATCTGTAACTTTTATGTGGTCAGTACTTTTCCCCTGGATGCTTCTATATGCCAAAGGCCTAACAGTCCATTCTCCACTACAAAAAAACTATGTGGTCCCAGAGTCCCAGAATATTTCAGGTGATCTCTCTCTCTCTCTCTCTCTCTCTCTCACACACACATACACACACACACACACACACACACACACACACACACACAGAGTCCAAGGATACCCACCCCAAACTGTCCCCTATACAAAGTCCTGGGACACCCTTCTTGCAATCTGTCCATTCCCCATTGTTCCAGAAACCCTCCCAATCAGTCACCCTACACACCCTGGCACATCTCCACAAAGTATCTCTGCACCCATCCTGGCATCCCTACAACCTGTGCCTTCACCTACAACCCAGGGCAACCGCCCAGCACACACATCTGTTCCCTCCCACAGAGCCCCCAGGACCTCCCCCAACTCACTCCCACACATACTACTGGAATGTTCCCCTCAACCTGTCCTCCCCCACATAATTCTCTCCCAAACCAGCCCCACCAGCCCTGATTCCAGACACTCCTCCAACCTGTCTCCTTGCACTCTGCTGTGGGTGATCTCTGAAATGGCTGAGGCCTGTTTCCTGCCTTGAAACTGGGGGCACCACCACAGCCACTCTTGTCCCAGACACTCTGGAAATATTCTTATTGGCTGTTTCCTCCTCCCCAGACCTTGGATAACTCCACAGCCTGCCACTACCCCCATAGGTGTAAGGCACCAAGGCCTGGCTCCTCCCTGGCAGCCCCGGGATACTTCTACCTCCTGTCTGCATCCCTGAAGCCCTGGCTCCCTCTGCGGACTGTCTCCTTAACACTGTCGAGCCTGAGACACCCACATCTGCTTCTTTTCCTGGGGACCCACTCACCCACACTGCAGCAGGCTCACACCCAGTCATGGGAACCCCTATAGCTGCAAGTGTCCCCAGAGGCCCAGACACTCCCACAGCCTCAGGGACTGCTCCACTGGGTGTCCTTTGCCACAGGCCAGAGATACCTTTGGAGCACGCCTCCCCCTCCACAGGGCCAGGAATCTTGGCAGCAATGGACACCTCGGGGGCTCGTCTCATTCCCCACATGCTGGAACCATCCCCAGAGCAATTCCCAGGGATCTGGGGCCCAGGGATCCCAGAAGCTGTGGGCTCTCCCAGGACTGTGGAAGCTCCAAGAGTCACAGGCGTCCCAGCAGTCTGTCTTCTTGCTGGTAAGCCCAAGAGACCCGCAGAGAGTGTCTCCTCTCCCATGGGTTCAGGAAGCCCCACGGCTGTGGATACCCCTGTAGTCTGCCTGCCTCCCAGCAAGCCTGAGATGCACCCAGAGCCTGTCTTCTCACCCAGAGGCCCCAGCATCCTGGCAGAAGTGGGCACCCCCATCCTTGTGGAACCTTTGGCATCTACAGGTCCCCCAGCTGTCTCTCTCTCCCTGCATAAGCCAGGGACACTTCCTGAGCCAGTTTCTCCCCACACCGGCACTCCACCAGCTGGAAATATCCCCATAATCATAGGTATTCCTGCAGTCTGTCTCCTTCCTGACAAGACCGAGAACCCCGCAGGGCTGGTCTGTACCTCCAGAGGACTAGGTGCCTCAGGAGCCCTGGGAACTCCAACAGCCCGTCTCCTTCCCCATGAACTTGGGGAAGCCCCAGGACCATTATCCTCTCCCATAGACCATGGCTCCTGGGGAGCCAAGGGCCCTCCTGAAGCCACAGGCACTCCAGTAGCACGAGCCCTTTCCCACGGGTTCAAGGCATCTCTCGAGCTGCTTCCCTGACACTCAGGGCCAGACGCCCAGATGGTGGCAGGCACCTTTCCAGACGCGACCACACCCAGGGCTATGGGGACTCCTGCTGCCTGGGGTATCTCCACTGTCTCAGATACCCCCCCAGCCTGCCTTCTCCTATACAGACATGGCACAGCCCCACAGCCAGCTTCTGGATCAACAGGCCCAGGTACCCCTAAAGCTGCAGGCACTGGGGCCTCTTGCTCCCCCACAGCACTCCTTTCCCACAGGCTCAGGACATTCCCACAGTGTGTCTCCTCCCCAACAAGCCCTGGCACTGTGTCAGTCAGAGGCTCCCCCAGAGCCTGCTGCTTCTCCCACTGGCCTGGGACACCACCAGAGCTGGTCTCTTCATCCATGGCCCCGGGTACCACCACACCCTGGGACACCCCTGGCAGCTGTCCCTTTCCCCACCGCCCTGGGATCTTCACACAGCCTATCTTCTTCCCCAAAGCCTTGGATACTCCCATAGCCCGTTCTATACCCCAGTGGCCCCTGGCACCCTGAGATCCTATCTGGTTCTCCCCAGGATCAGACAGCTCTGCCATCTGTGTAGCTCCCCATGACCCCGGGTCACCGTCAGAGCCTGCCTCTATCCACATAACCTGTCCCCTTTCCCTGAATTCTGGGTGACCCCCACATCTAGTTTCTGCTTCACTAGCACAAGGCATTCCTACAAGTTGTCCTGTGCCCCAAAGGGCAGGAATACCCTCAGAGGCTGTATCGTCCACGTCTTGTCGCCTCTGTGATATGCCAGGGGCACACACAGTGGTAGTTTTCCCCTCCACAGCTCTGGGTGCCACCACATCAGGGACCCCCACATCCTGTCCCCTTTCCCATAAGCCTGGGGTATCCCCACAGACTGCCTTTTGTGCCAGAGCCCCAGGAACCTGAAACAACTGCCCTCTTCCCCTCAGACCTGGAGCACCTCCATAGCCCATCTCCATCTCGGCTCTGGACACTCCCACTGCCTCAGGCCACCCCGTGGCCTCAGGCACCCCCACAGTTTGTCCTCTTTCCCAAGGGCCAGAGGCAAGTGCATAGACTCTCTCACTCGCAGGAGGCACCCTCCCAGCCGGTCCCTGTCCACACAAGCCTGAGCTGCTCTCACAGCCTGCCCTTAACCCCATGACTGTGGACAGTCCTGAGGCCCGGGGAATTGTTCTAGCTTGTCCCTTCACCCAGGGTCCTGTGACACCACCTAGGCTTGTCTCTATCCAGGAAGCCTGGCCAGGGACACCTCTTTCAACTGGCCCCTCTCCTGCAGGCACAGAATGGAGCCCCACTCTGCCTTCTTCCCCACAATCTGAAGCTGCCCTCATAGCCTGTTCCTTCAACCACAGTCCCAGAATGCCCTCATGTTCCAGAGCTCCAAGACGACCTTTTCTCTCACAGCCCCGAGGACTGCAATCATCTACTTCCTTCCCAGATCCAGTCACCCACACACACCCAGCAGGCCCCACCACCTCGGGTTCTCCCAAAGCTCCGTTCACCCACACCGCCCTGGAGTCTCTTGCAGCTTCAACCGAGCCTGCAGTCCCAGGTGTCCCCAAAGCGCCGTTCACCCTAGTGGCGTCGACGGTCTCCGTAGTTTGTCTCCTGTCCCGTGGCCGCTGACAGTCCTGCAGCCTTTCTGCACACACACAGCGCGCCTGCCACACCGAAGACCTCGCCGGACGCCTTGCTCCCCAGACTCTGGAGGTCCCTGCACCCCATCTCCTCCCCCATGACCGCCGAACACCCCGCCCAGACCTGCTGGGCCCCACGCAACGACCCGGCATCTTTACAGCTAGCTTGCCCCCGCGCAGCCTAGGCAAGGCCCCGCGGCCAGTCGCCCTGCGTGCAGCTCCAGGACAATTCCCTTCCCCAACGTGGCCCTGGGGCGCTTTCTGTCTCAGCAGCTGGCCCCCTGGGCTGCTCTACACACGCACTCCAGCATTCGGCTCCAGTCCTCGCAGCCTTTCTCCTTCCCAGCTTCCCCAACGCAACCCCACCCGTGCCGAGTCCCGGTGCCCGCCCCGCCCGGTCCCGAGCCCCCCTGAAGCTAGACGGGAGAAAAGGTAAATGGGGGAGCGGAGCGGCAGGGTCGGCCCGGACCAAGGCCTTCTTCCCGCCAGGCCCCGATCCTAACGAGGCTTCCCAGAATCCCCCCGGCTCCGGCCCGAGCCCACCTGGCCTGGGCCGAGGCGTGGCGACGGGAGGCGGGGAGACCCCAGCTAGGCCTCGCTTCTGGCAGCTCCCCCAGTCGCCATAGCAACCGGCGCAGGGCGGCTTGGGAGCCGTTGAGGCTCCGGAACCACTGAAAGTCCAGGTGTTGAACGGCGGCAGCTTCGCAGCCAACGCCCGGGGGCGGGACTGAGAGCAGAAGAGGGCAGCGGCCGGGGTCCGGGAAGGCAGCTGACACGGAAAGACCCGAGAATGAGCGCGGAGCGCGACGCGGATGAAGCGCGGCCCCCCGAGGCTCCCGTAGGCGCCGCCGGCTCCCGCCCGGAAGTGGACTCGCCCCGCCCCGCGCGCGCCCCGCCCCGCGGCGGCCCCGAGCCCGGCCCCGAGCCCGGCCCCGGCGGCCCGCACTGCGCCGTCCCCATGGCCGGCTTCGAGGAGGTGCGCGTGTCCGGCTTCGAGGAGTTCAACCAGGCCGTGGAGCAGCACCACGGCAAGACCATTTTCGCCTATTTTACCGGTTCTAAGGACGCCGAAGGGAAGAGCTGGTGTCCAGACTGCGTGCAGGGTGAGTCCGGGACTCGGGCAGCTGCCCAGCAG
>PVJS01060308.1:0-11277 GCA_004027185.1 Glis glis
TATATATATATATATATATTTTTTTTTTTTTTTTTGCGGTACTGGGATTGAACCCAGGGGCATTCTACCTCCGAGCTACACCTCCAGCCCGATTTTTTATTCTTTATTTTGAAACAAGGTCTCACTAAGTTGCGGAGGGCCTCACTAAGTAGCTGAGGCTGGCCGCGAACCCGGATCCTCCGGTCTCAGCCTCCCAAGTATTGGGATTACAAGCGAGCGCCACCATGCCTGGCTGTCAGGTGATATTTTTATAAAACACATGTGGTTCCTTTTATTTGTATCTATTCCGGAGTTGATCTCATCAGGTGAGTCTGAGTCACTTATGGTACTGTACTGTCAGAACCAGTGCCTCGTCTGCTTCAGGACACACAGCATCTCTGATGCGGATCACACCCTCTTTCTGGATCATGTTTTGGTAAACCTTTGTTATCAAATGACAACCTAAGTAAGGAAAATGAATAGATGTTAAAATACAGCTTGGTGGATTTCACAAAATTAATAAACTTTGTAAACAAATAAAATAAAAATATAGAATTCTACCAGTACCCCCACAGTCTTCTGTTTTCCCCCTTCCATCACTAAAGGAGAGTAACCATTATTCTGACTTCTGCCACCAAAGATGAGTTTGTCCTCTTTTTCAATTTTATATAAATGAAATCATAAAGTCTGTATTTTTTGTGTCTGGCTTCTTTTGCTCAGCATCATGTCTGTGAGATTCATGCATAGCATTAGATCATAATTATCATCTCTGTATAATAGTCTATTGTATGAATGCATCCCAATTTATTTGCTTTACTGTAGATCAACCCTTGCATTGTTTTCAATTTGAGGCTATTATGAATAACATGGCTACAAGTATTTTTAGGCATCATTTGCTACACATGTGGTATATATATTAAAAATACTGAATTTGATAGTATGAACAGGTTGAAATTAGACTATCAGATAATTTCTCCCAAGTGATTGTAACCATTTTCTAATCCCGCCAGTAGTTTATGAAAATTAAAGTTGCTATACAGTTACAACCAAGTTGCACACTGTGATTTTTATTTTATTTTAGCAATCATGGTTGAATGACCATTTATATTCAATTTTTCTCATTCTTAATAATTAACAAGGCACATCTTTTCATATGCTTATGCATGTTTTTACACACTTTCCGTCATCTTTAGTGAAGAGCCTGTGCAATATTTCTGCCCTTTGCAAAACATTGAGTGGTTTCCTATTTTGAAATGAAATTAAATAATTTATAGAAGGTACGTCTTTATTCATATTGCATATTTCTATATTATTATATGTACGGATATATATTCTCTCAATATATGGGTTCAATGTTTACTTTTAATATCATTTTAATTAACAGAAGTACTTAATCTTAATAAAGTCTTATCTCACAATCTTCTTTATGTTGGTGTTTGGGATTTACTCTGTACAACCCCAAGTTCATATCTTTCCGGGAGGATTTTTTTTTAACATTTTCTAAACCTTAATGCAGCCAAGGTCTAGTCTTCGTCATTCTTCATTAATGTAGAATATAAATATATAATTGAGCCAGTCCAATTTATTGGAAAGGCCATTTCTCCTCACTACATAGAATGGTACCTGGCTGTAAATCAGTTGACCCTGTACATTTGTCTGTCCCTTTCTGGATTTTCTAATCGGTCCCAGGGTTGTGGCTTTCCTTTTCTTGTGCACAGTCTCTTTTTTTTGCTTGGCAAGGCGATTTTACTTTTTTGCAAAAAAGGGTGCTCCCAGATATGAGAGAGAGCACGCTTCACAAAGAACCCAGGTCTTATACCCCTAATGCAAGGATCCTCCTGCGCTGAACTCCTATTGGTCGAAGTTCCAGCTTCCCATTCTTCCCGGTCAGCTACAGGGGAAGATGGGGGAGGGTCGACACCTGTAATCTCTTAAGAGATGTTAATTTGGGGAAGGAATGTAAGTCCCTACCAGGTTACAAAATGGCCGCCTAAGTGAAACTACCTCCTTTGACAGAAAAGATACAATTATATCCTCACAATTCCCCCCTCTTTTATTATACATTATTACTCTTTTCTTCAAACTCTATTAGCATACGGAGACTTTTGCTCTTAAAGGTATTTAACAAGAGACTATTTCGGTAAGCCATAGAGGATTGTTCAGTTAGAACTGTCTCTGTCTGTTCCTGGACTAGGGCCTTAACACAGAGGATTATACCACATCCTATTAGGATAACTTTTCCAAATATTATGAGAGGTATTATGATCGGACTCATTATTTCTCGAGCGTTTACCTGCCAATTGGAGTGGAATTTGCACTCTAGTACAATTGGCAACTCCTTTCAGCCTGGCATTTCAAACCCAAAGCGAGGCACCTCTAGTGGGTTATTAAACCCTCGCATATATGTAGATTCAATCAAAACTTCAAGGGATGGTCCCAATGAATTTGAGGTTAAAAACCAGGTAGCTATATGGTTTACACCAATGTTGTTTTGGTGGTCCACCATTAATAAAAGGGCAGATTGGATAAACAATATATGTTACGATCAACAGAAGATTGTCAACCACACCTTAGATGTCATGCAGGAAATAGCTAAACATTTATCTGTGTTAGCAGCTGAGCTAGCAGAAAGTTCAAGGATAGGTGATCCTTTCCCCAGCCTAACAGAGCAATGGTTGGGAAAGCAAGGATAATAATAATGAGTGCACAGTCTTAATATGTCTTGGTGATATATAGGATGAATCCTTCAACATTATTCTTCCCAGGATTTTCTTTCAAGTCCTTGGTGCTTTGCATTTATTTGGAAGCTTTTGAATCAGCTTATCAATTTCAACAAACACACACAAACAAATCCCTGCTAGGACTTTGGGCATTATATTAAATATCTGGGTACATTTAGAGTAAAGTATGTCTTTAAAATTTTGAATCTTCTGGTATAGAGAGAAGCATTAGGCCTGTATTAGCTTAGTTCTTTAATCTATGGGAGGATTATAGTTTTCTGTATAGAGCTCTTTCACAAGTTTCAAGAGAGTTTTCCAAGCTCTTTGATGGTTGTTAATCTATTGTACATACAGTCTATTTTATTTTTGGTATTTCATTTTCTAAGTGTTGATACTATATAGGAATACAATTGGGCTATGTTGACTTTTTTATCCCCAGAATATTCCAAATTTATTTATTAGTGTGAGTAATACCTACAGGTTAGTTTGAATTTTCCAAGCACACTATTATGCCTTATGCAAAAAAATGTTTTTTCTTTCTAGATCTTAAATAATTAATGTATGCTCATATACACTGCTTTATTCTATTTTAATTTCCTACAATATAATATTGACTGGATGTGGTGATAATGAACATTCTTTTTTAGATTTTTTTTATTTTCTTAATCTCAGGAGGCAAGTTTCTGAAAATTTAGCATCAAGCATGAGGCATGCTTGTGGGATTTCGTAGATAACCTTTATCAGACTCCACATTTTCACTGCTACTTATAAGTAGGCCAACATTTCCATTGAATACAGTAAGGATAGCTGTACAAATCCTCTTTCTGAAGGGCTCAGAGTACAGAAGAAACAATGAAGATTAAAGGAACTAAAACTTGAGAGAGACTGGCACAGCTCAGCGCTGAATGGGGATCTGCAGCTGCCTTTCCGGGTGGCATCTGCCAGATCAGAACTGGCAGGAGCAGAGGACTCTGGCTTGGCCCAGCCATTGGACTCTTCCTGGGGAATAAGCCACCAGGAAAGGTTTCAGGAGTTGTGCAGGAATCGAATGACAAAACTAGAGACTCCTGGCACCTGCAACCCAGAGTCTGTCCTGTCATGCCATTTCTCACGTTCCAAAGCTTCCTGGGGACACAGATTAATTTTATTTTTTTTTATTTTTTTATTTTTTATTTTTTTGCAGTACCGGGGATTGAACGCAGGGGTGTCCTACCTCCGCGCTACGCCCCCGGCCCTATTTTTTTATACTTTATTTTGAAACCGGGTCTCACGAAGTTGTGGAGGGCCTCACTAAGTAGAGAGAGAGAGAGAGAGAGAGAGAGAGAGAGAGAGAGGTGAGGCTGGCTGCGAGCCCGGATCCTCCAGTCTCTGCCTCCCAAAGTACTGGGATTACAAGCGTGCGCCACCACGCCCGGCTTGGGGACAGAGATTAAAATGCTAAACCAAAATATTCTTGAAAACGCAACTGAAACTCCTACCATCTCTGAATTCTGGGCATACAAAGACAACTGCCCCAAACATTCAGTCAAAAACCTCAAAGGGTCATGTGCTCAGAAAGGAGAATGAACCAGAGGACACTAGACCCTGAGAACTACAGCCGGCCTGATCAACTTCCCAATCTGTTCACCTACAGAGGACTCAGCAAACCCTTCTTGATGGAAGTCACGTCATCTGTGCCTCTCTTTCTTTCTGTAGTAAATGAAAAACACGCAGTTAAAAAATTATTCGGCTGATGCGATAGGAACACATAACTAAAATCACAGACCAAAATACATGTATGCAAGCAGACCAAAAATTAATCCACATTTTCAAGTTAGCAGATGAAGACCTAAAATGCTTAGAAAGACGATCCTCAAGAAAATATAGAAAAGGAAGAGAACATAGATTCATGTGGATTAATCTTTCAATAGAAGATTAGAATCTATAGCTGGGCATGGTGGCGCACGCTTGTCATCCCAGTATTTGGGAGGCTGAGACCGGAGGATCCGGGTTTGCGGCCAGCCTCTGCTACTTAGTGAGGCCCTCCGCAACTTAAGGGCTCCCCTCTCAACAGTGAGACCCTGTTTCAAAATAAAAAATAAAAAAAAATAGGGCTGGGGGCGTAGGTTGGAGGTAGAATGCCCCTGGGTTCAATCCCCAGTACTGCCAATAAAAAAAGAATAGAATCTGTAAATAGATAGAAAGCTGTATGGTAAAACAGAAAATACAGCAGAGACTAGCAAAAGCTCTACTGATGGGTTAATAATGGATCAGACAGCAAGGAGGAGGTTTCTGAACTGGGTAGCAGGTCAGTCTAAAAGAAACAAATTGAGGCAGAGAAAAAGAAATGAAGGAAAGAACAGAAATTCATTTAAGAGGTATGCTGGCCATAACCACAGTATGCAATATGGAATTAGAGGCCGAGAATGAGGTGAGGGAAAAGGGACAAGATGAGCATTATTAAGAAAAATAAAGGGCTGAACATATTATTATTTTTCACTATATTTTGTTTCTCAAGGCTTACTGGAAAAATATCATGAAGTGTTAAATTACGACATTATTCTAATAACAGAAAAATCTTTTGTTTGAAACATTCAACAGTCTTTTATTCAATTTTTTGCTTTTTTTTTTTGTTTGGAAACAGGGTCTGGCTAGGTTGATGAGAGTCTCACAATTTGATGAGGCTGTCCTCAAACCTGTGATCCTCCTGTCTCAGCCTCCCAAGTACTGGGATTACAGGCAGCACCACCATGCCCGGCTAACGGTCTTTTAAATGTGAGGCAAATTTGAGGTAGTGACTTAAAAATATATATTCTGAAAAATGTTAAGCTGGACTTGATCTCAGAGATGATTTACCCCCAATCTCTTCACTTTATTTTTGAGGTCCCAAGGAGCTAAAATACCTGCCTTGGGCTCTAGAGCAGATAATGCCTAAATTTTCCACTCCATTCTATTTAAGGAGACACTATTAAAGCATCTTCTTAACCAATATGACCCAATTAGCTGGGGGAAAGAAGCAAATATCTTCTTCTTTACTCTGCAAAGTATTTAGCTGTGCACTGACAATAAGATAGAGAATACTTAGGGAGATGATTTCCTGGTTGTTCTTCTTTATCTAAATTGATCTAAATTAGCTGGGCGTGGTGGTGCACGCTTGTCATCCCAGTACTTGGGAGGCTGAGACAGGAGGATCTGGTTCACGGCCAGCCTCAGCTACTTAGTGAGGCCTCTGCAACTTAGTGAGACCTGTTTCAAAATAAAGAATAAAAAATCGGGCTGGGAGTGGAGCTCAGAGGTAGAATGCCCCTGGGTTCAATCCCCGGTACTGCAAAATAAATAAATAAATAAATAAATAAATAAATAAATAGATCTAAATTAAACTTATTACAATATTATCAGTCAGCTCCTAGAATGTCTGGTTCAGTTCTTTGTTCCCTTAGATTTATGCCATCCTAACCATTTTCTTGATCCTGTGGATTCTATAAGCTCACCTCATTTCTCATTGTGTTTGTGTTGATTTACTGTCTGAGACACCCAAGGCTTTTTGTAGTATTATATTGTCAGTTGTCCCCTCTACTAAAGGTCAGAATATAAATCCTAACCCTCTACCTTTTATAAGCCATAAAATTAGGGTATATTATCTTATCTCACTGAGTCTCATTTTTTTTCCATGCATAAACTTAGGATAATAAATAGCAATTAATTAACTGAATTTCATTTTATTTACACCATTCTGTGTGTTTCAAATATTTTATAATACATTTTATTATTTTTAGTCACAACATTAATTTAGTAATAAGCAAAGAATTCCCACCATAGGCAGGTGTTAGGCAGTTAAATTAAAATTATAAAACATAATATATTTAGAGTAGGGGGTAGCAAATATGGCTCATGAACAAAATTCTGTCCACCTCTTTTTTTTTCCGATACTGGGGATTGAACCCAGGGGTATTCTATCTCCAAGCTACACCCCCAGCCCTATTTTTTATCCTTTGTTTTGAAACAGGGTATCACTAAGTTGCAGAGGGCCTCACTAAGGAGCTGAGTCTGGCTGCGAACCCAGGTCTTCTGGTCTCAGCCTCCCAAGTACTGGGACTACAAGCACGCGCCACCACGGCCATTAAATGGGGTCTCACTAAGTTGCTAAGGCTGTTTGTAAACCTGGGATCCTCCTGTCTTAGCCTCCCAAGTACTGGGATTTCAGACATGGGCCACCCCAACCGGCTCACCACTTATTTTTGAAAATAAAGTTTTATTGGAATTCAGCCACGTCCATTTTCTTACACATGAAATACGGCTATTTTCCTGTTACAATGGCAAATACATTTGAATAGTTGCAACCAAGTCTGACTAGATCAACACATTCATTTATTTAATTTTAATTGTTAATTGATGCATTGCCATTATACATCAGAGTGAGGTTCCATGTGACACAAACACACATGCACACAGCACTTGATGAATTTCCCTTTGTCTCAGCTCAGCCCCTCCTCCCCCTTCCATCCCTGTACCTGTTGGTGAAATTGGTAGTAACACCTTCATAGATTGCCACAGGATTGTTTGAACAAGTCTCTCCTTTCCCCTCCCCAACTCCTTCCTGCAATCTGCAATCTCTGTCCAATCTTGCACAGGTCTCTCTCCACATTATTTAAAGTCCCCTTGATGAAGCAGGACAGAAGAAGGGAGACATTGGGAAGAAAAACATAGATTTAAAATTTTGAAAGCTCATAATCTAACTCTACCCTATAGGGTGTGTTCAGTCTTAGGCAGAAGCCTTAATAAGCCCACACAATGGCTCCTCTCCACACCTGAGATTCCTGAGAAGCAAAGGGTCCATGAGGAGGACAAAGTCAGACACCAGCCAGCCCCCACTCATCAGTTGCCATGGAAACCTGAAGGTGAAGAGGAAGTCCTGCCCTCCACTGTGTGACCCTATCTGGCCCCTCCTATAAAAGAACTGAGAGGCCGCAAAATGTTCTCTCTTGCTTGCTTGGATGGATGGATGCACGCAGAGAGACTTGCTCTCCCCTTTCTGAGATGGCCCCCCATCTCCCTGAACCTGTATCCCCACCTTTCTTGAATTAAACCTGTGCCTTTTTCTGATGGCACCTGTTGAAATTCTTATTCATCATGGAGGCCAAGGACCCCTCAGAATTAGCGTGTCTCCCCATGACAATTCTGTTCCTAGTCTTTTGAGGAAAACTCCATATTGATTACCATGGTGGTAATAGTAATTTACACTCCCACCAATAGTGTATAAGAGCTCCTATTTCCCCACATCCTCACCAGCATCTGTTATTGTTTGTATTCTTGATGATTATCATTCTCATTGGAGTTAGATGGAATCTCAGTGTGGTTTTGATTTGCATTTCCTGAATTGCTAATGATGCTGAACACTTTTTCATATATTTATTGGCTAATTGTGTTTTTTTCTTTTGAGAAGTGTCTATTCAGTTCAATTGCCAATTTTAATAGGGTTTTTTAGTGTTAAGTGTCTTTTGAGTTCTTTATGTATTCTAGATATTAGTCCTCTATCAAAAGAGTAATTGGCAAAGATTTTCTCCCATTCCATAGGCTCTTCAGACTCTTGATATTTTCTTTGCTGAATACAAGCTTTGTAATTTGATACCATCCCATTTATTGATTCTTGGTTTTATTTTCTGAGCCTCCGGGTCTTATTGAGAAAACCTCTACCAGTGCCTACATTGTGGAATTGGTCTCATGTTTTCTTCTAGTAATTTATTATAAAGCCTTTCATAAAATAATTTACTGATTCCTGACTTAGAACATTGCCTGGCATAACAGTTCGTGTTAATTATTGCTGTAAATAAGCTCTTTTCCCAAAACAATCTTGACTTCATTATTCCTCTTAAATACTGACAAGTTTGATTGCTATTAAGAAAATTCATTATATACATGCCAGTTTTTATGAATTCTGTGTTGAAAAGGGAGTTTTGTAAAACACCAAATTTGCTGGTACACTTTTCTTTCTCTGTGGGTGAAAACAAACTTCTGACATATTATTTTGTAATTTAGGACTAGCAATTTTTGCACAGCTGGAATAAATATGCTTTGCATTCGAATTAATGGTTTATAGACTCGATTGGAAGATACAAAGGCTAGTTTGAGTTATTGGATGTAATTTGGATTTCTTGTCTAGCAATCCTCCTAAACCAAGTAGATTTATTCACATTAAATAAAACATTAAAAAGAGAAACTTTCCATTTCCCCTGTTCTGCTGTATATGAGACCATTAAACAGCACTTTTGTTTCATTTCAAGCAATTAATGTAAAGGATTACTGAGGGGATAGATACATATTTTGGAAAGCAGAAGCAATTTTCTATGGCAAGAAAGAAAGAAGCATATTTCTTTCTATGTGAACTAATATCATTTATAAAGGAGTTAGCTAGGAGATTATCACTGGACAAAAAGGTTCTTATCAGAGAGCTTAAAAAATCCATGTTCTTCCTCATTACTATTTCTGGAAACCATCTTCTAAAATCATTCCCATAAAATATTGGATAATAACCAATATGGAACAATCAAAGGTTTATTTTTGTAATACTTAACACCAGTAAGTGCCACAGTGAGTCATTAGACATCTGCATTACAGGCTGAGGGAGTATGTCTCAGTTTCTGTATTCAAATGTGAAATTGTATCATGAGTTTTCATTACGGCCAGGAAGGACATTTACTATATACTCTGTAAATAATTGCTTTTTGAATAACAATTACATATCTCATATTATTGCATTATAAAACAATCTGTCTAGATGAGGAGGAACTTCAGTAACTGTAGAAATCCATAGTGATTAGAGCATGATCAAAATGTCAACAAAATGCAGAGGAAAATCCCTCCAATGAAAGTTTACATAGACACAATGGAATTTTACTCAGTCATAAGCAAGAACGAAACTATGTCATTTGCAAGAGAATCGATGGGATTAGAGAATATTATGTTAAGTGAGATCATCCAGTCCCAGAAAGTCAAGGGTCTATGTTTTTTTTTCTCATATGTGGAAGCTAGAGAGAAAATAGGAAACAACAGAGATTTCAGAGAAACGAGGAGAGAGAGCAGTGGAATAGTGGAAGGGGTTGGGGGAGGAGCTTGAGGAGAGGAAAAAGTAGGCTTGATGAGAAAACAGTTTAAATCATGCTATGCACATGTATGAAGATATCACTACCAATGTCACTAACATGTACAAGGAACAGAGAGGAAGTGAGGTGGGATCCGTAGGGAATCACACCGAGTGCTGTGTGCATGTGTGTTTGTATTACATTGAGCCTCACCATGATGTATAATTACAATGCACTAGTAAAAGTGTACTAATAAAATAATATAACAAGATATAACGTGGAGCACGCACTAGAAGTGATAAATAAAGAACAACTGAGAAATGATGCATAGGAAACATCATCAAATTTCAGTGACTTGACTCAAGCTGGAGAGATGGATTAAAAAATAAATCAAGGAAGCCTTCATTCCCAGTGTACATGAAAAATAACGTATTTCAGGACAGCGTAAATAAAGAATTATTAACAACTTGAGAATGATAGACAACTCCAAGATAATTTCAGATGCAATGAAGAAAAGAGAGTGTCAGGCTAACCCATAGAATTCGGAAGGGAGAAAAGTACCAGGAACATAGTATATATAGCCAGGTGGCAAAGACATAAAACCGCGTATCTCTGGAACTTAGGAAAGTTGTAGTTTCAAGAAGAAATTGTACACCACAATGACATGATTAAGAAGACCCTGAGGAAATGAGGTTGTGTTCGGTGGTGCCAATGGCATTGAGAAGCTTCTCAATAGCCATTTTATAAAGTAATGAGAGTGGGAAATGAGTTCACCGTGGAGCTCAGGTTTAAACGCATGGAAAAAATGAAGGTAATTACAGAAAACGCACGTTCGAGAAATTAGGCTGTTATATAAAAGAATGGCAACTGTAGAAAAGCCACAATGTAGGATGCAGTGTTTTTTGTGTCTAGGGCAGAAGAAGTCACACATGTTTTCCTACAGAAGAGAAATAGCGTAATGAGTTAGCTTGCACACGCAGAAAGGACACAGACAACAAACAGAATTTAAAAGGTGGATGGGGATCTTTAGCAATCATCTGGATCTTTGTCTCTCCCGAGGCTCACCTAATCTTCAAATTTAAACCCACTTGGCCCTCGTCCATGTTTCAGCTTTTTCAGGATCCAATAGTAGTATTATCTTTAGAGAGGGCAGATACAGGACACAAAACCATCTTTCGGAATATCGGGAGTTCTTTTTACCTCGATGACACACATAGACACTGTCTAGTAGCCATCACTAAGAAGGACAGATTAAAAATAAATGCCAGTTTATCTTGTCAAGTCTTTTGGAAATTTATTTGACCTAATGAATTTCAGTAGTATAATAAAATAAGGTCTATTTTAATAGAAAATAATGAAAAATCCCTAATAAAATTATCTTTAAAAATCCATGGTTTTTGGGCCAGGCATGGTGGCGCACGCTTGTAATCCCAGTACTTTGGGAGGTGGAGACCAGAGGATCCGGGTTCGCGGCCAGCCTCAGCGCTCTCTCTCTCTCTCTCTCTCTCTCTCTCTCTCTC
>PVJS01060309.1:0-11277 GCA_004027185.1 Glis glis
TCAGAAATGAAACAGGGGATATCACCACAGATAGTGGAGAAATCCAGAGGATCATAAGAAGCTACTTTGAAAACTTATATTCCAATAAATTGGAAAACATGGAAGAGGTCGAAAGATTTATTTCTTATTTTAAATTGATAGTCTCCTCTAGGGGGTTTGACCATTATGATTCTTATGTAACTTTTTGCCTGAACAGAATATCTAGATTCTGAAACTTTAAACAGAAGAACAGATTCTAGTAGAGAAATTTACCCTTGAGGCATGGCAAGTTCAGCTGGCCCAGTGGTAGATAGGACTGCTCTAGAAGATCCATCTAGAACATTCCATCCACTACAGGTACAGTCATCAGTGGGAAGGATGAGACAGGGTTGCTCAAATGCCGTATCTAGCCCCAGCCCCCTCCCCATCAGCCAAGGGAATTCTTTCATTCTGCCTTTGAGGATCTAGCCCATTTTTAGGAGGAAAGGGAAGAAAGCAATTTTTGTCCATTTCCAGTGGTTCTGTAACTCATATGAGGGCTAACATATTAGCAAAGAACCTGTAGAGAACCAAAACAAACAGACAGAAACCAAAAGAAACACAAAGACAGCAAGCCTGGGCTATTTTAGGGACAGGTCATTAAAAATGATTTCAGCAGTGCTTGACTACAGAGATGTGATTTACATGAGTCTGTCAGCCTCCCTCACAGTGGGGACTCGTTTTTAATAAATGATAGCAAGTAGGTTTATTCCAACCTGTGACTATGAGTCACCATATTTGAAGTCGTATGACAAACACTATCAGAAACAACCGATGACCTTGTCCAAGGGACTTTTTCTTACAGGAAAAACTAAGTACATGATACTGAGGCCCGAAAGCCTCAAATCTGATCAGTGAGAGATGTGTGGACCCATCAGCTGAGAGGACCAGACCAAATCATCAGCACAGCCCCTTCCTCCTCAAAAAAGCCTGTGTGATTCAGTGTGCTAGGGAACTGGGTAGGAGAAACAGCGTTGAATTCTGACTAAAACTGAGCTGGGGTGGAAGAGGAGAGTAAATTAGGTTTTTGAAAAGAAGTTGTAACCACCTGCTTCTCGCTGTTGCCCAAAATACTACAAATTAATAACAGGCTGAGGGCTCAGCAATTGCTTTTGTATTTTGGATTCCCTTTTACTGTGACAGAACACCTTGTCCAAGAGTGAGATGAAGAGACTGTGGAAAGGCACAGGGGGAACCTACGATAGGTTTCCTTTCCAGGGAAAGGAAAGAGGAAGTCTGTGAGTCCCAGCAAAGGTGGGGGCGACAGGGACACTGCACCCTTAGAGGCCGCACAGTAACCCCCCCGCCCCCAAGAGTCCCCTTCCTTCCACTGTCTCCGTGTACTGCACAAAACACAGCTTGGGAGGAGTCTGGCACAGCTTCACAGAGGAAAGATCAGCCTGCTGCCACCTCCTTCTCCCCAGTATGTTCTGCATTTCTGCTGCTTGCTTGAAAGTACCATACTATCATGTGATTTATTTATTTATCTGTGTGTGTGTGTGTGTGTGTGTGTGTGTGTGTGTGTGTGTGTGACTGGAGATTGAACCCAAGGGTATTCTATCTCTGAACTACACCCCCAGCCCTTTTAATTTAGTTGTTGTTGTTGTTTGGAAACAGGGTCTCTAAGTTGCTGAAAACCTCAATAAATTGCTGAGGCTGGCCTTGAATCTGCAATCCTCATGTCTCAGCCTCCCAAGTACTGGGATACAGGTGTACACCACCATGCCCAGCTTTTTTGTTTTGTTTTGTTTTTATTTTGTACACACACACACACACACACACACACACACACACACACACAGGTTTTCTTATATAAATGAGAAAAATCTCTGGAAAAATACACAGGAAACTGATAATATGATTTGCTTTCCAGGGAAGGAGCTTCTTGTACCTTCTGAATGTGGAAGAAGGTAGATGTATTACCTACTGAATTTATATATAAATAAATAAAATGGGTAGAAAATAGAATGCTTCTCAATTAATGGGAATAAGGACACAGTGGTCTCTTTATTGGAATAGTGAACATAATGTTATAGGTAACTTTATTAGTGAATTAAACACTTGCAATATAGATGAGAGTCAGCGTGGATGGTCTCACAATCAGGCATGTGTGGACATGGGCATGCACCATTTCCAATACATGGTAAAGGTTTTACTTTTGAGTCTCAAGAATATATAAATCCTTAATACCATTTCCATTCTAATAATACTAAAAGTAACATATATTAAATGTAGAAAATAGTTTTTAAATATTAAAAAATGAAATTACTTTTAATCCTATAATCAGAATTAGCCACTTCAAGTTTTCACTTTACTTCAACAGGATAGAGTGGATATTATACACTACTTTTGTGGTTGTAGATGACTAAACCTTAATTTAGAATTGGCCCTTTTAAAAATCTGCCAACTTGAACTCAGTTTGATGTTCTGAATTAATTTTTATTTAAGGTCTTTCAACAAATCAGGTAACAATTTTTTACTCTCTTGAGGTAGTCAAATCTCTGATTCCTCCAATATGAGAGATTCTCTAGGGATTTCTTCAGAAAGTAGACTGATTTTTCCTAATGTGGACAGACTGGAAGTGAGCTTTTCCAGAAAAAAGGAAGTGGGCTGCTGCTAACCACATCACTCATAGAATTCTCTATGGCCCACTGCTGCCGGAGAAGTTCTAATCCAAGCAAGGTCTTCTACACCCCTTTACCACCAATGTAATATCCACCCAAATTTTCCTCCAAAGACACAAAATTTCAGCCTATTCCTAATGCTAAACTCCCTTGAGAGGACGTATGACAGGTTGAAGACTAAAGCAAATCCAGAGAAGCCACAGCAGAAACAAAGGCAGGAATACTGTTCAGCACTGCTTAAGGATATGGTACTCCAGTATGCCAAAAAGATCCAATTACTGGCACTACCAATTTATTCAACTGGGGCTTTGGGCAAAACACCTATATCAAAGGGGAGAAAATATAATTGTTTCCCTTACAAGTTTGAGAATCCTGTAACAAAAGATAAATTAACAAGACAAAAAAAAGCGAGTTTATCAATGCGTGCAGTACGCATCACATGTGAGAAACCTCAATTCAAAAGTAGTTCGAAGCAGGGGAGGTACTAGGGATTGAAATTAATCAAATCATATATTTTAGTCAGGTTTTTTGGTTGTCTTTTTGTTTTTGTTTTGTCACTGTGGCCAAAATACCTGGCAAGAACAACTTAGAGGAAGAAAGGTTTGGGGCTCACAGTTTCAGAGGTCAGTCCATGATCAGCCAGCTCAGAGGCAGGAAACATGGCGGCAGAGCTTCAGAGTGTGGCAGAGTAGGAAAAGCTGTCCTTGCCCATGGTGGCCAGGAAGCCAAGAGACAGAGAGGAGGGGGCCAGGGACAGATACAGTCCCCAAGGTCATGCCTCAGTGATACACCTCCTTCAGCCATGGCCCAGCTCCTAAGCTAGCTGCATTGTCTAACACCTGAGCTTCTTTAGAGGACATTTGAAATCCAAACCATACCATTATGTTATGTGCATGTCTGGACATGCCGCAATGAAACCCAGTATTCTGTGTAGTATTATGTATCATTTTTTTTAAAGTAGCTTTAAGCGGTGGCTTAGCGCCCAGCATGTATCTTACATTCAAGGAAGAACAATAAACTTTAGAGAGGTGACAGGACAAAGGAAAGGCTGTCTTTGGCTTCTGACATGGGAAACAGTGGGGAGGAGTAAGCCTGATCCCAGATGCCTCTGGCACCCTCTCTAAGCTGAACAAGGTTCTAAGGGAGAATTTCCATCCTGACTTCAGGTGGAAAAAGGGGCGGGGGTGTAGAAAGATCTTTTGCCTTTGTAAATCTCTGTGCTGCTTTTAGGCAAACAGAGAGGGAAGGCAGAGGACTTCCCTGCATCTTAATTGTCTTTAGCTCAATAATCCTTCATGTGTGGGGGAGAAATATTTTGGTTTTGTCCAATAGCATATCTACATCAGACTCACTCTCCTTTCTATCATAGTATGGTGGCATCTGCAAATGAAAAGCAGGAGTCAAAAAAGAGATCCAATCACTGGTGCTACCAATTATTCAACTGGGACTTTGGGTAAGATTTTTAATGAGTCTCTATTTCCTCATCCTTGAAATTAGGATAATAATATGGTCCTCATGGAGTTTTGTGAAATTTCAGTGATAGGATATGAAAAAAACATTAGACCAAAACATGCTACATAGTACACACTAAACAAACCTTATGTGTTACCATTGTCCACATGCTATGGAAACAAGAGTGCCTGTCCTGTGGGTAAGGGACATATATACTGCTTAGTGTTTCCAAGGACTCAACCTCTTTTATTCTATGTCTCTAGGTTCTAGAGCCCTTGACTGTTCAGGAGCCACAGGAGTGACAGCTGATATCTTGGGCTTCATCCAATTCTATCTCCCTGCCCCCACACACCATATCCATGAGTGGGCAAATTATAATTGCCATAAAGGAATAAATTTTATAATTTAAAATTTTACTAGCTCACTGATAAGCTGCCCTAACTCTAAACAAGAGAAAGTTGTTGGCTTTAATTTTTTTTTTTTCTGAAAGTCCAGTCTGGGAAGCTTGGCAAAAAGAAAGCAAGGAATTTTAAAAATCCCACTGGTCAGGGGCAGGGTGGTGCACACCTGTAATCTCAGTACTTGGGAGGCTGAGACAGGAGGATTGCCGGTTTGGGCTGGGGGTGTAGCTCAGAGGTAGCACACCCCTGTGTTCCATCCCCAGTACCCACCCCCACACAAATGTATAAGGGGCACTAACATCAGCTGCCAGCTTCCTCAGAAACAAAGAGCTTCCAGGTCACTAAAGGACTGAGTAAGTGACTTCAGAGGGCTGGAGAGTTCCCAACCCCTCTTTTCCAAATCATTGTCTGAAGGTCTCAAGGTCACAGAATTCAGAACTTTTTAAAATGGCAAACAAAGCATTTTAAAATGGCAAACAAAGCACATTTCCTATATCCCACAGTAGCAGAAATGTCAGCATATAAGGCACTTGTGTTTAAAATGAACACTTTCCCACCAATATAAGGATCGAGCCATGCAGATTGGCTAAATTCCAACTTGCCCAATATGTTTTATAAATTCTTCCACTGCGTTGCTAAAAGGAATCTATGAGAATATGCACTATACTCCCACGGTTTTTTCTCTCTCTCCACCCTCGTTCCCACTGCATCCTCATCAAAAAACAATAACTAAAAAAGTCAGATGCCTTGCATTCAGTTTTCTTAAAAGTAGGTTGTATCCTGTTTATTTTATGATAGAAAAATGGGAATGAATAACTTGGGTTATTAATGCATTATTGTATTAAATAAAATAAAAACTATAGCTCCAAAAGTAAGTTCTACCTCAACATACCAACATGAAAAGAATTATTTGAGGAAACACACACACACACACACACACACACACACACACACATACACACACAGACATTTAAGCACAGTAAATAATGTCTTTTAAAATCTAAATTAACAGGAATCTTATAAAATATGAGCCGGCCACCTGCTGTTGAGAAGGAGAAGCAGGTTGATAATAGAAGGGAAGGAGACTTGGGTGAGTGAGGCCCCTGGCTATCAGCAGCTGGTGAAATCCCTGAGTAATACCCACTGGTGGTGTGATTGTACATCCCTGTTTGCCTGGAAAAATCATGGATTAAGCCTATAGCTCTATCGTGAGGAACAGCACCTCCTCGCACTCTCCACATCATCCTTGTTTGGATGACAGTTATATATTTGCTAACCCTAACTCTACAAATTCATATGACTTTGCTGTGGTTTAGACACAGTGTGAGCATGTCTCTCAAGGCTTCACACACTGACATTTAATCCCCATTCTGCCATATGAAGAGGGTGGAATCTCCACCTGACTGGTGTTTAGAGGTGGGACCTTTCGGAAGTCATTAGGATTAGATAAGGTTATCAGGGTAGAGTCCCCATGATTGAGTCCTGGTGGCTTTAAAAGAAAGAGACAGAACTTCAGAACATACACACACACACAAACACACACACCCCTGTCTTTTATTATGTGATATCCTGCACTATCTTGGGATTCTGCTGGTAAGAAAGTCATTGCCAGATGTGGCAGCTCACACCTTGCATTCTCCAGAATCATGAGCCAAAATCAGCTCTTTTCTTTATCACCCAGTCTGTGATATTGTGCCACTGGCAACAGAAAAGGGACTAATACAGACAGTATAAAGATATCAAATGTTCCATGGTGGGGGTAAGAGAGGGAGGATTCATTTCTTAGAGAAGACAAAATAGGTGAGTTGACATTCCACAGATGGTGATGTAAGGCACACACCTCAGTAGAGGGGAGAGCCCAGAGAGTTACCACCACAGGGACATCAAACTTTGTTGCAGTCTTTGTCTTTTGAACTCCCTGTGTGTTTTGTACTTGAGCTATTCTTGCAATTTACAACATTCTGTGTTATGCTATAGCTATGTGTCTATACAGACATACGTGTGTGTGTGTGTGTGTGTGTGTGTGTGTGTGTCTATAGACAGAGCATTTCTACCACAAAGATGCAAATTCCTCAGAGGAGAGATGATGCTTTTTCCCTCTTTGTATCGTCCATTTCACAGTCACAAGAGGTTTGTATACAATGAAGCATGAAATACACTCTGATATCTCTTATTAAAATATTGTAATTGAGGTTGTCAACCCAAATCCATTTCCTCCTTATTTCTGAGCATGTAAGCAAATTACATTTCCCAGACTCCCTTGCAGTGAGGGAGCCTTGTAACCAAGTTCTCACCCAACAGAATGTGAATGGAAAGGACACATGTCACTTCTAGGCTTGAGCCTTTAAAAAAGTGGCTATGCCTCTTCTGTAACCTTTTGTCCCTTCTGACCAGCAAAGTTACCCACAGCTTAAGATCCAGAAATATTTGGCCACCAACAGGAACATAATCCTTTATCATAAATTGGTATCTAATCCATAAATCACTATCTCTTGCATTTGCTTATTTTTCTCTCCTTGCTTTATATTTTATGAGAACCTGGCTACATAAGTGCCACAGTCCATTTGTGCTGCTATAACTGAAAATCTAAGGCTAAAGAACAGAAATTTATTCAGGTAATGCTTCTGGAGACTGGAAAGTCCAAGATTACCGCAAAGGCATCTGGTGAGGAGCTCCTTACTACCATGGAGGAAAGAAGGACAAGAGAGGATGAGTATAAGAGTGTAAGAGGGTGCTGAGCTCACTTTTATAATAAAGCCCCTCCCACAATAATGGCATCAATCCATTCATAAAGGTGGAGCCCTCTTGACAGAAACACCTCCCATTAGACCCTACCTCCCAACACTGTTGCAAGGAGATCGCGTTTCCAACACAGGAAATGTGGGGACTCATTCAAGCCATAGCAATAAGTAAATTCTGAATTTAGGTCAGTGTATTGAATTCTTACCTCTGTGCTAAATTATGCAGGCGCTGTGGAGATAAGTAAGCTATACACACACCCTTTCTTCAAAGAGTTTAAAATTAATAGGAGAAATATAATACTAACATTATAAGAACAAAATAACCAAAGAAGAACTGAGACATTAACAATAAGAAGAAATCACACCCAAAGCCATTCAAAAGAATAATCCAAGGGGAAGAGGGTGACCCTATGAGAGTATTCATCAGAAACATGAGCATCTAAAAAATCAAACCCACAACATCCAGCCTGCCAGGAAATCTTGCTCCATTAATCAACCCTTCATCAAATCCCCCCAAATTTATGAGATTTCAAACTGATCCCAAAGGCTGGTCTTATCGTTTAAATGTTATTTATTATCCTACCCTTCATATTTTCCAGTCGTTTTGCAAAACAGGAAAAAAATGCCTTTGTGAACAATAAATATTTATAGAATGCTACATTGTTTTACCAGCTTTATCTTTCCCAACACTGTTAAGAAATCTCTATGGTATTCTAAAAACTTAAAAAATATAAATAAATGAAAGTTAGCATTGACATGGGAGGGATGTTTGCCCTCTGATAATGATTCTTAATATAAATGAGTAACTTCTATACAGCCTACCTGCAGCTTACAGGGGAGTTGTCACCTGTGTTATTAAGTTGACCAACTAGAGAGTCAGAAACAGATTGAAAAGAAAGTGGTGTCTTCATGTTCCTCTCTGGATAGGACCAGATGTGAGGCAGCATGACTAGGCAAAACTTTTTTGCACTGTCAACTGATCGTTTGGCAGGCCCTTTCCCAGCCAGATTTGGTAAACCTGCCTTAGAAAATGGCACCTGCAGTTGGCAAGGCTGATGTTCCTGTCTGTGGTTGACTCTAGGATCTCAGAAGAATGTGTCACCAAACATTTGACTAATACTGGACAATGTTGCCAGGACTTCTGCGGCTCTCAGCCTGCAAATGACTGTGGAATGGGAACCTGTCGTGCAAATTATGGAAAAGGGACCAAATGCAACATGATAAAGGATTTACACTTTTGTGTGTTTGTGGTACTGGGGATAGAACCCAGAGGCATTCTACCTTCGAGCTACACCCCCAGCCTGATTTTGTTTCTTATTTGGAAACAGGGTCTCACTGCTTGCTGAGACTATACTTGAACCTGCAATCCTCCTGTCTCAGCCTCCCAAGTACTGGGATTACAGGCGTGCGCCACCATGCCTGGCTCTAAACTTGTTTTGTGTGTGTACTGGGGACTGAACCCAGAGGCATTTACCTCTGATCTACACCCCCAACCCTTTTTATTTTTTAATTTTGAAACAGGGTCTCACTAAGTTGCTTAGGGCCTTGCTAAGTTACTGAGGCTGGTCTCAAACCTGTGATACTCCTGTCAGCCTCCCAAGTACTGAGATTACAGACATGTGACCACACCCAGCTAGGATTTACACTTTTTAGCAAAAGGGGGCAGGCAGTACGTGCTCATGTTATTCCATGTTCTCCCTCTCGGTGTCTTTCTACTCCCAGATGGTCATTCCATGAGTTTCTCCTCCCAAGTCAGATCCCCTCCAGAAACACACAGTGGCCCTGAAGGTTAGGGCCAGCATGTCTAAGTCTGATTATCCAAAACTTCAGAGAAAACTATCCATTCACAAACACATACTGTCCTCTACTACGTTATCAGAGACTGTGCTAAGCCTATGGCACAAAGTTAAGTACAACTTGTTCTCTAACCTCAGGCATCCCTTCAAATTTCTGGGATACACAGATCAACCCAGCCAGCCCAATGTGGGATGGGTTACACTAGAGAGATGAAGAACTATTCAGAGGAGGCACCACATCTGGGCAGAGCCATTGAGGGAAGGGAGAATTGTAACTGAGATAGTGGCTGGGGGTGGGAGGGCAGAGCATGACATGTTTGAAAAATTGTAAGAGCCTTGGTGTACCAGTAACATGGAGAGGACAGAGAGAAGTGGAGAAGTTTGCTTATTCATTCAGCAAATATTTATTGAGTGTCATTATGAACCTCATGTTTGACCTTGGCGATATAACAGAGAAGGAATGGAGCAAGGTTAGCTCTTGTGACCTTACCTTCTAGGGGAGGGTGACAGGCAGGAAACAAGCAAACAAATGAAAACATAGAGGTAATAGCTAGAAAGAGAATAAAACATAATAAATGTGATGGCAAGGAAGCGTGACCATCTTTAGACAGGTGATTGGAGGTCTCAGCTGGGAACAAAAGCAAAGGAGGCAGCCCCAGAAAGATCCAAGGAGAGTGCAAAAGCAAGTGCAGAGGTTGGCAGGAGGATCAAGTGTGGTGGTGGTACACTCCTTCCCAGCAGCTCTAGAGGCTAAGCCAGTCTGGGCAACCTAAAAAGACCCTGTAGCAAAATAAAGAATAAAATAGGCTGGGGATGTAGCTCAGTGGTAGAGCACCCCTGGGTTTGATCCCTGGAATTGCAAAAAAAAAAAAGATGGGGCCAGAGGTGTGAATTTCCTTGCTTACTAAGATGACTGCTTAGAAATTCAACTTTGTATTCAAACTTGAATCCAAAGAGTGATGAGTTTTGAAGGCCTATTCAGTTGGCGACTTTTTAATACCTAAATTTGTATAAATAATCTCTCACAGAGATAAACACCAACCTTTTATACCCATGTACTTCTAAGACATCTATTTTAAGAATTTTCTAAAGAAAATGTCACCACCTGTCTAGCCACCTCCCCCCAAAAGAATCAGGGTTCACAAGGTATAATTTAAAGAGGACTAAAAGGAGAATAATAGTTTCCTATCCAGAATAGGATGAATCTTAAAAGTTTTCTAAGCCAAGCACGGTGTCACTCTTCTATAATCCCAGCACTTGGGAGGCTGAGACAGGAGGATCCCAGGTTTGAGGCCAGCGCACAGAAATTTAGCAAGACCTTATTTCAAAATAAAAAGGGCTGGGGTTGTAGTTCAGAAGTAGAACACCCCTCGGTTCAATCCCCAGTGCTACACACAAAAAAAGTTGTCTAACCCTTCCCTTCTCCCCCACTTCACAGATGAAAAAACAAGGATCAGATTGTTTAAATCACAATCTAAATCAACAGGCAGAGCTGGAACCAGAGAGATCCAGGTCTCCTGACTCCTGGGTTTAATGCTCTTATTAGTTTTTGTTGTTGTTGTCTGTTGTTTTTTAGAAAAACTTAATCACTTAACCAATATTAATCTCCTCAGCTGGACTAAGACAGGATATATACTACACCCATCCACTTCAATTTAAACAGAATCACAAATACTAGCAGGACACATAAGAATCCATGTATTAACAATCTTGGGGTTTACTAAATACACTTGTATCTGTCTTTCCCCTGCCCCAGTCCCACTTGTGGACACAGAAACAGCATCTGCTAGCAAAGGCCTCAGAGAGTGAACTTTGTGGCTCAATCTCACTTGGAAAAATTAACCATAAAATAAATAATTGTTCTCAAGGAAAGAAAATTACAGACCAATATCATTAATGAACATAGACGCAAAAATTCTAAATAAAATACTAGCCACGCGCATTCAAAACCATATTGAGAAAATCGTACACCATGACCAAGTTGGTTTCATCCCTGGAAAGCAAGGCTGGTTCAACATACGCAAAACAATACATGTTATCCACCATATAAACCGAACTAAAAACAAAAATCACATGATCCTTTCAATAGATGCGGAAAAAGCATTTGACAAAATTCAACACCCATTCATGTTAAGAACTCTACAGAAAATTGGAATAGAAGGAACGTACCTCAACATCATCAAGTCAATATATAAGAAACCCAAAGCCAACATCATATTGAATGGGGAAAAATTGCCAGAATTCC